>PITB01035843.1:0-11985 GCA_004024585.1 Paradoxurus hermaphroditus
ATGGAAAACCACCCTCTTTTCCTATTGATCATTGCCTTCATCTTGCTTTGTGGTGACTGAAGGGGTATTTAGTCCCCTTCTCTCTGTGCCTAAAATCCCATCATTAGCAATTCATTTCTTTGGGTTAAACATTGCATTCTGCAGATCATCATTTTTTTTTTACAGGTAGTCAATCACCCCCCAGTTTAAACAAGTCACTAAGATCCCCCGGCCAGGAGACTTGGGTGGAGAAGAGAATGAATGGAGGGGAATGGGACAGAATGTGGGGGCCCATTTCAGACAGAATCCCACTGACCTTGAGGGTTTTCTGGGAGCTGGACTTTCTGAGGGTTGTTGATATCTGCCTGGCAAATTCCATTTCAGGAAAGGAGAGGCCGCCAGGTGTCTGCAGGCGGATGAGGAGGGAGGCATGCTTAGGGGCCAGCGAGGAAGGAGGGCCTGTCTGGATCTCTAACTGCGACGAGGTTCCTGCAACGGCCTCCGGGCTCCCGTTGCTTGCTTCTTGATGACGGAGCCCTCGGGGACATCCTGGCGCCTCTGGACCCACCCCTGTCACTTTCTGCCTTAACTCAAGCCAGACCTGCCCCCGTTCCCTTTTCCCGTGTTTGGTGTGGGATGGTACTGTGCAAGGCCGTCTATGAGGCCAGTGACAGGCAGAGCTGACACTTCCTGAGCCTAGATCCTCCGCCGTCCTCCTCCTGGCGTGTGACGGACAGAGTGGAGCTGAGGTGGCTCACAGACCGTCCCTGCCGCCAGGGATGACTTCTACTCACTCCGCACCATCCCCCAACCTCCCCCCCAATGGATGCCTTCTCAGCGTTTGCTATAGTCTGTGCCAGTTCTACTCTTACTTGCTTGCTATTTTTCTTGCAGTGGATTCATTTTTTAAAAATGTAAGGAAGTCTAGTTAATCAGGAACCTTCCCATCACTATTCCAGTGGGAAACCAGCACTGCTGGCCATCGCTAGGAGGCGTAAATAGAAATGACCCCGAATGCACTGGAAACAGGGTCGCGTGGATAGTTGCAGTCAATTGATCCGTGAGCTGAGGGCTCACACGGAGGCCTGCTCTCTTCACCGCAGAGGGGAGGAAGGACGTGGCAGAGAGGGGGTGAGGCCACGTCAGCCCCAGTCTGAGACCTGCTGTGCATTCGGGGTCCCGAGAGAATTGAAATGGGAGGGATGTCTGCATTCTACATTTCCTCTGCCTCGTCGGTGCCACGCAAAATCATCTTGTGTCCTCCCTGGCGCCTGGGAGCCCCGCGCTTGGGGAAATAGTCCCCCCGACACCTTGGGACAGTGGACCGATCCAGCTGCGGTGGACCCGTGACGGGTTTAGATGCTGCAGACAAGACATGGCAGCATGTAGCAAGAACATTATTCCCATTTCGACGATGCTGCTTGGCGCGGGGCGAGGTTTTGTTTAAACAGAGACCTCCACGTGTGCGCGGGTCACCAACCTTGGGAGGAAGTAGGAGTCTAAGTGCGAGAGCCAGGCTGCCTGGGTCCAAATCTCGGCTCAGCGCAGAGTTCTTAACCTCTCTGTGCTTCGGTTTATCCACAGAGTGGGGACAGTGATAACAAGGGCCTCCTAGGATGGCCAGGGAGGGGGAAAGAACTGAGCCTGGGTGGCTCAGTGGGTTCAGGATCCGATTCTTGATTTCGGCTCAGGTCATAATTTCACGGTTCTTGGGTTCGAGCCCCACATCGGACTCTGCGCTGACAGTGCAGAGCCTGCTTGGGATTCTGTCTCTCCTCACCTCTCTCTGTTCCTCCCACACTTGTGCTCTCTCTCTCTCTCAAAATAAATAAACTTAAAAATATATATATATATATATATATATTTAAAGCACTAAGCGTTTCCTAGAACAAATGCCTGGCAGGCACATAGAAAGTGCTTCGCAGTAAATATTACTATTCTCTAAATGGATTTAATCATACCATATTATTCTCTCTATTTTTAAATAATATTATTATTCTATAAAAGTGAAACACCAGCCTTAAGGGTTTTCCCTCCTTTCCTGGGCCCACTGAGGGTGCAGAGTCCTGCTCTGGGTGAGGCAGGGGTGGGGGGAGCATCTGCCCCCTCCCACCCTCCCCGAGACAGCCTTGCGGATGCCCAGGCCGGGGCACTTTCTGCGGCCCGGGGGCCATGCTGGGGGCAGTCTGGGGCCCTGAGCTTCCCGGACAGGCTGCCCTGGTCCTGGCTACCTCCGTGCCCCTGCCCCACCCCCAGCTCACCTCCGGAGCCAGGACACAGCGCGTGGTCCCCTCTTCCTTGCCCTCCCTCCTGCTTTCCGTAGCCTGGGGTATCTCTTGTTCGTCTGGCAAAACTCCTTCCTTAAGTTTTTAAAAACTTCTTCATTCTGGCCCATCCTTTTCCTCCGAGGGCTTCATTTAAGGCGTTAGTGAAACAAATGCCAACTGTCTTGCTTAGGGTCCCTCCGTCAAATTTGGGGCTCCTGAGTGGCTCAGTTGGTTGAGCATCTGACTTTGGCTCATGCCATGATCTCATCATTCGTGAGTTCGAGCCCCACATTGGGCTCGTTGCTGTCAGCACAAGCCTGCTTTGTATCCTCTGTCCCCCTCTCTCGCTGTCCCTCCCCGGCTCATGCGTGCTCTCTCTCAAAAATGAATAAACATTAAAAAAAGAAAAGAAAAAATTAAAAAAAAAAAAAAAAAAAAGAATAGGTTCTATCTGCCAAATCCCACAAAGTGCTGGCTTTTCCCATGGTGGCCATTTAAAAAGAAAGTCCTCCAAGTGTTCCAAAGTGCAGCCTGGTCCCCACTTGGGGTGGCGTGTGCCTGCCTTGCTGGTGCCCAGGCTTGTGCTGGCTGCTGCTGGGCGGTCCCACCCCGGGGTGGTGGGGAGAGGGCACACCGTCTCAGCCCCTCAGCGTCCTCTGGGCTTCAGCGCAGGTAGACCTGTCCCCACAGTCTCTGGGGTGGGTGACGAAGACTGAGGTAGGGCCACACCCAGACTTGACAGGGAGGACCCGGTTCTTGGGACATGAGACACAGCCCCTGGCCTGTCAGAGGTCAGGGGAGAGGTTGGGGTGCTGAATTTCAGGGGCTCCTGGCCTGTACAAAAACAAGGAAATACCAAAACAGATTTCCAAACGGGGGTAGCATACACTCTGAGGACAAGCTGTTATTCTCGATAGTAAGAAACTTCCGAATGTCTCCATTCGAGGCCCTTCGAGCGTATGAGGCCGTGTGACTTTATCACCTCTGCCTTGGGATGGGGAAACTGAGGCCTAGAGAGGGGAAGCAGCTGAGGCCTCGCTAGGCCAGGCCCCGGGACTTGGGCTCTCCAGGCCTCCCCATGCCCTCCCTGGGTGCCGCCACCCTGCTCCCCACCCCCCAACCTCCCCGCCAAACCCCAGGTCCTTGATGCTTCTCTGGGCCCAGGGAAACCAGTCTGAGCTTTGGAGAGCTGGACTCCCGGCGGTGCTCGGGAGCTTCTGCGGCTGCTGTGGTGTCCTGGCTTCTTCCGTGGCTGCTGGCCTGGTGTTTGGGGTGGCCACGGCCCTCAGAGGCCTCTGGGGCTCTGCATTCTTGGACCCCTGCATGCAGCGCTCCTGTGGGCCCCGTTGGGAGGGGAGGCTGCCAGAGGCCCCTCCAAGCATGCCGTCTCTGCCTGTATTCAAGAACACAGCGAGGCCCTTGGGACCTGGCCCCCCCGCCCCCTCTCTCTGACTGTCCTCTCCTTCTTCTCTCCAAGTGCCTGCTACGGAAGAACACCCGGAAGTGCAGGTGGAAGATGCGGACGCTGACAGCCGCCCCCTCGTCGTGGAGAAGCCTCCCTCACCCGAGCCGCCACCACCTTCTTCTGCCAAACTGGACACCCTCGCCGTCCCGGGATCTGCCGCAGGGACCCAAAGGTCACCTTTTATGCTTCACTTGGGCTTTTCGCTGCACTGTGCCATCTGTCTGTTTGGCAGAAGGGGAGACTGAGGCCAGAGTGGGAGAGGAGCAGGCACGAAGTCACTCAGCGAGTTGCCGTCAGAACTAGGACTATGGCCCCACTTCCGGGTCCTAATCCCTGGCTTAGGACTCTATAAAGAGTTCTCCAAGGAAGTCCCGTCCCAAGTACCCTCAGCTGTAGGTTAGAGGGGGTAATAAATATAACAAGGCTAATTTCCACCCCCTCGTTTTAGTATGAAAATAATGGAATGGAGATACCAAAACACTCTAGAAAAACAAGCATCCATAGTACTGCTGCACTAGAGAGGGATTCCATTTTGCTTCCTTCTCTTCCGTGCCTTGTTTGTGGGCCTGGGCTTTTGCGGGGTTTCAACTGAAGGGGTGATTTGGATCACATCTCCTTGGAGACCACATCTCATTTAGTAAACCCTTTTCCATAGTGCTAGGCTGTCTCAACACTCATTTATGGTGACTACGTGACATTCCTCCTGCTCCACGTGCCGGAATGGACTTAACAAACACTTCTTGTTGGCCACTACCCACATGGGGCAGTGAACATCTATTTGGACTTCTTCTCTCTGTCCTCGGGCTCTTTTCTCAAAAGGGAATCCTGGCCAAGGTTGTGCACGTTTTTCTGCTTCTTGAGACAAATTTGTTGCATGATTAGAGTCGGTTTTGAATAACCTGAGCCAGGTAACCGAGAGAGGTCTTGCATTCAGCTGTAGGCAAACTGTGAAGTGCAGTGCAGTGCTTTGTGAACGACTGCATTTAAGCTACAGGGGAGCTGCCAGTGCTTCTCCCGCAGTGGTTGGATTGGGAGACAGTTCCTTTTTCTTGATTGATCTTGCTCTCCTCACCCACGGGTCCTGGAGCAAACTTCTCAGCTAAGGTAAAAAACCACCGTAAGGGGGCGCCTGGGTGGCTCAGTTGGTTAAGCGGCCAACTTCAGCTCGGGTCATGATCTCACAGTCTGTGAGTTCGAGCCCCGCGTCGGGCTCTGTGCTGATGGCTCATCAGAGCCTGGAGCCTGCTTCAGTTTCTGTATCTCCCTCTCTCTCTCTGCCCTTCCCCTGCTCACACTCTGTCTCTATGTCTCTCAAAAATAAATAAACGCTAAAAAAAATAAAAAAATAAAAAAAAAAACACCGTAAGAGAGATGGCTGGGTGTGGCCAATTGAGGGCTCTTTGATTTTAATGTGAAGAAAAGAGTCATGATCTCATAAAACCTTGGAACACAGCTCACCGTCCCGTCAGTCCTCATGTTTCATTCATTGAACCATGCATAGAACACATATAGCAGAGGAAATGGAGCCAACATTGTTGCAGACATCTGGTCTACCCCCCTCTGTTCCCTTTATACAGGCTGGGTTGGGGATTGGATATCTGGAGACAGAGAGGGCACTAGGCTCACCTGGGGATAGAATCTAAGCCCCCTGCCTTCTGTTTATGGGCTGGGCCTGCGAAGCTCCTCTTGTCCCTATCATTCACTCACTCACTCTCTCATTCATTCATTCACAGACATTTATTTTATTTTATTTTTTTATTTTATTTTTGAGAGACATAGAGACAGAGTACGAGCAGGGGAAGGCAGAGAGAGAGAGAGGGAGACACAGAATCTGAAGCAGGCTCCAGGCTCCGAGCTGTCAGCACAGAGCCCGACACGGGGCTCAAACTCACAGACTGTGAGATCATGACCTGAGCCGAAGTCGGCTGCTTAACCGACTGAGCCACCCAGGCGCCCCTCACAGACATTTACTGAACGTCTTTATGTGTCAGGCTCTGCTCTGGGTGCTGGGGATGCATCAAGGAGAAGCTGATGGAGCCAGGGGCCTGCTGTCAGGAGCTGACATTCTAGTGGGGCCGAGATAGACAACGAACGGGGAATTGAATAAACAAACAGGACTGTTCCAGAGAATGCTAAGTTGAATATGACTTCGAGAAACCGGGGGAGCCTCTGCCTGAGCGTCTACCTGAGAGGTGGGCCCGAGAGAGGAGAATCCTGATACCTGACTTGAGAAGCCAGTGGGGCTCCTATGATCTAGGGTGGAATGAGAATTGTGAGCAACCGATTAACACCAAAAAGCCATGGAAACCACAGACCCTGTCGTTGGAGCTCACGGGCAAGGCCCTGTCTCACAGCTTAGTCTTGGTTTGGGGTGAGTCCCAGTTCACCACTTACTGATGTGAGGCTTAAGGCAAGCCATTTAACGTTCCTGGTTGTCCATGTTCCTACTGCAGGATGGGGATAAGCATACCTGTCTACTAGATTGCTGGAAGAATCCAATAAGCTAACTCGTGCCAGGTGCTTAGCACGGGGCTGTACACGAGGCAGGACTTGGGGAGCCTGAGACCCGCGCTCTGGGGTCTCGGGCAGCATGTGCTCCCCTGCGTGCAGGAGGACCGAGTTTGGGTCCCCCCAGGGCAAATTCTAGCCTCCATCTTCTCGGCTGTGAATTTTAGTTAGAATGTGAAACAGGGGAATCCCTGAGTGTTGCCAGCTGGCAGAAGGTAATGGGATAGTTTCGGAGCCTTCTGAAATAAAGGCAAGTCCTGCACACCCCTCCGTCCGTATCCCTCCAGAAGTCTCTGGAATCCTGAGTCGCGGTGGTTGAGGATGGGAAGAATGACAGGTGGATTCAAACCCAGACACCATCAGCTGAGACTCCAGCGGCTCCAGACGCAGTGCCCTGGGGCAGACTTGGACTGAATGACGGGGGACCCCGAGAATGATTTAGTCTCTTTCCTCAGACAGGGAGCCTGGAGCCTGGGACTCACCCCAGGTCACCCCATGGGCTGGAGACCAGACTCCATGGCCCATGGACGTTTACTGTTCCGGCCGGTGGCCCAGCTGCGAAGGGAGGGAGGCAGAGCTTCTAGGAGAGTTAGGGCCTTCTCTGGCAGCTGAAAGGGTGGTGTTGAGAGAGCACCCAGGGGTGTGCTGGGGACACGGTGACTGCAGACCAGGAGGGGAGGGCAGAAGAACATTTAAGCTGAGGCCCCACTGAGTGCCAAGTGTCTCATTGGGTTGGGTAGATCTAGTCCCATTTTACAGAGGGGGAAACTGAGGTGGCTCAGAGAGTTTAAGTCACTTGCCGAGGTCACACCCTGGTAGGAGGCAGGACTGGGAGGCAAGCTTGTGTTTGCCTGATACCAAGTCAGTATTGTTACTTTTACACTAGGCCATTGCGCAGACGTGGAGACTGAGCTCCAGGGAGTGGCTGTGCCCCTCACTTCTCCCTTTTTGTCTCCCTGCAGGCAAGTGAGGACACTTAGGCAGCACCAACCATCCCCTGCCCCATTCCCCTCCCAGGGTTGAGCTCTGGGTGATCTGCAGGGGTCAAATTCAGTGACTTCCCCCCGTGGCCCCTGCCCTCGCTGAAGGCCCCTTCCATTTCCGTGTCCTTGCAGGGAGAGGCTGCCCACCCAGGATGATGAGGCTGAAGAGCTCAAGGCACTGTCGCCGGCTGAGTCTCCCATGATCGCCTGGTCGGACCCGTCCAGCCCACAGGGCACCGAGTGAGTCCGGGGTCCCAGAGAGTCGGAAGTCTGGGTGGGGATGAGCAAGCCAGAGGAAGTGAGTGGTGGAGGGAGAGCGTGGACGTTTTTAAAACCCTCCGCCATAGCTTTGCCAGTGGCTTCCGAGCAGTAAGACGAGCCTGGGTCTCCTGTCCAGGCTGCTTCTGGCGGGCCCACAAGTTCTTTAAAATCTGCAGAATGCACTTGGGCTCTGATCCCAGCAGTCCTCAGAGAGACAGGTGTCTCTGCACAGACGCTTCGTCATAGAGGGGAGGCTCCTGGCCCACAGACAGAGGTTGGCTCTTGGCAGTAAACCTCTGAGAGGGTCGGCGGGTAGAGCGAGGACCAAGGGACATCCGGGGGTCCAGACCCGGGGAGCTTGTTAAAAATACAGATTCCCAGACCCCGCCCAGACCTGCTGGGTCAGAACCTCAGACAGCGTGCCCTGGGGGACTCACATCTTCACAAGCCTCCAGGGGATTCGGATGCGCCGGTCTGTGGGACAGTGTTTAGAGGCCATGGTAAGGGCACTGGGACCCGGAGCTCTGACATCTAACTATTCCAAGGACTGGGATGCTGGGAGATGTTTTCCTGAAGAATCTGAGTTGTCTAGTTAATGAGGAGTCCGCCGGCCCCAGGCTCTGGCCTGGGATCCCCATCCTGTCTGGCCACAGCTCCTGGAGAGACCAGAGCCACAGGAGGCTCTGGGCTTCTCTTCCAGACTTTCCCCCCCACACCCATAATTTTATGGAGTTTGCCTCACAGAGGTGTGGAAAGTTCAGACAAGTTAAAGAAGCAGGGAAAAAATCTAAACCTCATCGAGGGTTCAGTGGTCTACTCTAGTATGGATAGGGTAGGGTGGGGATAGGGTTAGAGTTTAGTATCAGAAAACAAGGCAGAAACCAGGTATAATAATAAAAATTACCCTTGAAGTCTCTTAAGAAGTTCAATGTGGAGATCCATGTATTAGCTAGGTAGACTAAGCCACTGTAACGAATAGACCCCACAGATTCTGTGGCTTAAGCAACGAGGTCTCATTTATCATAATCGTGTCACTAGACACATGTTTCAGGTCAGCGGAGGGTTCTGCTCCACACAGTCATTTAGGGACCCTGCTGAGAGCAGTCCTTCCACCTTCGTGTGGCTTCTGAGACCCCCCCTGGTCACAACGGGAGCTCGCCCGGCCACGCGTGGGAAATGCGGTCCCCGGCCGGGTGTCTGTGTTCCAGAGACCTGTCCACACAGGAAAGAGTGGAAGTTGGCAAGCAGCCAGTGTCTCCACCATACCTACGTGCTGTCTCATGTCAGGACCCCCACACTGCTGATCTCCAGCCGCTTCCTCCAGGGAGCACGAGGGAGAGTAGCTGGCTCGAGTTCCGGGGCCTCAGCGTGTGAAAACAAATAGACGTGAAAACACTAGTATTGCGCTCAACTCAGCAAGACGGTCGCGGTGAGGCTACTCAGAGAGGACAGCCGGTTTGCAGCCTGTCTCGACTCACCCAGGGCACTTACCCCACCCGAAGGGAGGGCCAGGCAGACTCATTCCCTCTCTGCCTGTCTGTCTGTCTGTCTGTCTCTCTTGCTGCAAGTGCGTACAGTTTAAATTTCTCTAAGGTAAAAGGATACCTAATGTATCTGCACCATTTTTGTCTACCGGCTATTTCCTGCACCTAAACAAGGAACTCTGTCCCCTCTCTGAGCTGTCCCAGACACGAATCTCATGCTGAGTTCCAAGAGTGTCCCCCTCAGTCACGAGCGGAATCAAACTTGCTCGTCTGAAGCAGCCCCTGCGTGGTCCATTCTCCAGAAGCGGGGCACTCGGGGGTTAGCCCCAGACTGAGTTTCCTCCCAGGAGCCGTAAAGTGGACTTGATGTTTCTGATGTCAGAGGGAAGCTGGGGCAGTCTTTACCTGCCCTGGGCCAGGTGGGATACAGATGCTGTTCAGTTCTCGCCCAGAGGCACAGGGGTCCCGTCCCGTGCAGCCCCCTCAGCTTTGGGGGGATGTTTCCACAGTGGCCAGGACCGCGCCACCTCCACGGCCAGCCAGAACAGCGCCATCATCAACGACCGGCTCCAGGAGCTGGTGAAGCTGTTCAAGGAGCGGACGGAGAAGGTGAAGGAGAAGCTCATCGACCCCGATGTCACCTCCGATGAGGAGAGCCCCAAGCCCTGTGAGTCCAGAGCTGGGGGGCTCACCAGCCAGAAACAGGGCCCTAAAGCCCCCTGTAAACTCATGGTGAGGGTGCTCCCAAGGAAATGGTTGGGGGACTCGAGAGAAGCCCAGGTCCCCACTGTGTGGACTTTGGAGTCCTGTCTGCACAGGTTTAGCCGTGTACCCAGGGGAGGGAAGAAGGTCACCGTTCTGACCAATGGCCCCATGGTACTTGGCTCCCCTCCCCCGGGGCAAGGAACCTCACTGACCCTTTCCCGCTGGTAGGCAGGTGGCTCAGTCTGCGACGTCTCTCATGGCCTTGCACTCAGCTGGTGTCCACATCCCACTCGGGAACCAGAGAGTCTTCTTTTTCCGAGGCCTCGGCTGCAATGTTCTCACGGGGCTACCTGAGAGTTTCTCACTTTCAAGGTTCCAGGAGGAAATGAGAACCGTGCTCTCTGGCCAGGGAGGTTTTCCAGGTCTTTCCAAAGGAGGACTGTGCCTCAGCACTCAGGGTGCCAACGGTGGGCCTCGCAGGGCCTGACTCCAGTCCTGAAGTTAGAAACGCACATCACATTTAACAAAAGTCAGTCCCTGGGTCACCGGAGGCATTGCCTTCAGTGCACAGGGCGGCTGGTTCCCTTTCAGCATCTTGTTTCAGAGAGGAAGGAGCTGAGGTCCCCGCTCTGAAAAACCCAGAGCAAAGTTTCCCTAGTTTCTGGCCCTGGGCGGCCGGCGGCTGGGGTACAAAATGCCCCCCCAGCCCTCCAAAGAGAACAAAGGGGGTCCAAACACAGATGCACAGACACACGGCAGAAACATCCAGCCTGCCCAGAAACGCCTCGTTCTGGGCGGCTCCTGGGAGGCAGTTCCAGAGTGGTAGCTGGTAAGAGAGTCCAAGCGGGTGCCCAGGGTGCCCTGACCAGGAGCAGTGTGGTTCACCGCACGCAGAGCTGACGGCAGACTGTGGGGTGAGGACAGGGTCCCCTCGGCTCCAGTCCCAGAGTGGAGAAAGCGGTTGGGAGCTTTCTCTCTGCATCCTCTGCCTGAGCCTCAGGGCTGGGGCAGATGGTCACCGGTGTCATCCCACAGCCCCAGCCAAGAAAGCCCCGGAGCCCACCCCGGCGGTGAAAGCCGCCGAAGCGGGGCAGGCGGAGGAGGAGCACTACTGTGACATGCTCTGCTGCAAGTTCAAGCGCCGTCCCTGGAGGATGTACAAGTTTCCCCAGAGCATCGACCCGCTGACCAGTGAGTCCTGGGCGCCCCCGGGCGCTGCCACCACGGACTGTGTGAAGGCAGGAGAACGGGAGAGAGAAGGGAGGGGAGGGCAAGGGCACGGGCAAGCCAAAACCCAACAAAAAGCCCCTGAAATAGGAGCCTACGATCACACCCCCTTTACACACAAGGGGACTGAGGCACAACTAGTCTCGGGAGTCCTGACTCTTAGCCAAGTCTGCTTTCTAATCCCCTCTTGCTGGTTCCTTCCTGGAGCTGCCGCTCTGAGCAGAGAAGGGCAGAAGTTCCTCCGACGTCTCAAGTGACTTTCCCTCACTTCCCTTTCAGCCCATGTTCTATTCCTCAGGAACAACAATCCTTCCTGTGGGCCCAGCACTTTACAGTTGATGAAGAGTCTCCTGGCCTTTCTTAGCTGAGTTCCCTGGGGAGGCAGGGCAGGCCCCAGAGACTTTCTCAAGGTCACACAAGGAGTCCTGTGGGGGCAGGACTCCAATCCTGGTGTCCACTGGGCCTCTAAAGTGACCGGGTGACCTCTGGTACACATCCATGCATGCATGCATCCATCCATCCATCCATCCATCCATCCAACCGTCCATCCATCCATGCGTCCATTCGTCCATGCGTCCTTCCGTCCATGTGTCCACCTGTCCACGCATCCATCAGTCCATGCATCCATGCATCCATCCATCCATGCATCCATCCATCCATGCGTCCACCTGTCCATGTGTCCACCTGTCCATGCATCCATCTATCCATGCATCCATCCATCCATGCATCCACCTGTCTATGCATCCATCCATCCATTCATCCATGCATCCATCCATGCGTCCATCCATGCGTCCATCCATCCACCTGTCCGTGTGTCCATCTTCTGTTCATTATTTACCATGGTGTATTTACAAACAGCAAATACATTTTTGGAAATATTTCAACAAGAATGAGAGCAAAAGTGTTTTCTAGATAGCTGCCTATTATCTAATAATACCCCTATACCCGCCCCCCCCACCCCGCTGAGTACTCTGATTTATTAGGGCCTAGCAGTGATTTATGTTTAAATCGAAATAGTTTTACACACACACACATCCCAGTGACAGAAGCACCACGTCTAGTGCTGGCAGGAATAGACCAGTGGAAAGGCAGAAGTCCCGTCCTGA
>PITB01035844.1:0-11979 GCA_004024585.1 Paradoxurus hermaphroditus
GGGGGGGGGGGGCGGGAACACATAGGCGGGGCCCGGAAGGGGTAGATGAGGACAGGTGTCGCTATATGTGGGGGAGGTCGAATGGGGCAGGCAGGCGTGAGCATGCAGAGGACAGATGTGGACAGGCGTGGGGCCGGTGGGAGCACAGCCCCGCCATCGCGCGAGTGTGCAGGTGTGAGTAGGGCGTACCGGAGGGAAGACAGGTTTGAGCGGGCACAGAGGCGCGGGCAGGTACGCGCAGGTGGTGCACTGGCAGGCGCGGGGAGATCCGCGTTTGTGAGGTACACGCAGCGTGTGTCCGACAGAATTGGAAAGGTGTGCACAGGTGCAGGCAGGTGTGCAGACAGACGCGGGTGTCACTCCAGACAGGACTGGCCAGGCGGGAGCAGGTGTAGGGAAAGCGGATGCGAGGCCTGTCCAGAGCAGGCGTGAGGCCAGGTGTGCACAGGTAGCCAGGACAGATGCGGACAGGCACTCAGGCCCCTCCCCACCCCCGGGCAGGTACACGGCGCTGACCGGCGTCCCCCCCTTCACGGCGGCTCCCCTGTCGGAGATGTACCAGAACATCAGAGCCGGCCGCTACCCCGAGCCCACCCACCTGTCTCCCAGCGCGCGCCGCCTGATCGCCCGCCTGCTGGCACCCAACCCCGCGGAGCGGCCCAGCCTGGACCACGTGCTGCAGGATGAGTTCCTCACACAGGTGCGTGGCGCCCGTGGGGGTGCCGCCGCCCCCGGGCGTGGGGGGGCGGGGCTCGGGGGCCAGGCCGCCCCTGCCGCGTGCTGACCCCCGTCCCCCCTCCAAAGGGCTTCACTCCGGACCGGCTGCCGGCCCACTGCTGCCACAGCCCGCCCATCTTCAGCTGGCCCCAGCCTCTGGGCACCCTGATCCGGAAGGTGGGCCAGCTGCTGGCCCAGTGCCGGCCTCCCTGTGAGCACCGCACCCCGCCCCAGCTCCCCGCCTCTCATCCTCTCCATTGCCCCGCACTTCCCATCTGTGGCAGGGACCTCCCGGCCCCCCCCCCGGGGGGCCCGCTCTTCTCCCTCAAACTCCTTGTGCTTCCCTCAGGCCCCCGCACTCCTAACGAGGCCTCAGATCCAGGAGGAGGGGTTTCAGATCCTGACTCCAAGGAGTGGGGCGGTGAGGTGAGGGCTTGGGGCAGCCGGCAGGTGCCGGGCAGGTGCGGGGGGAACGCACTCGCACGGCAAGGCTGGGCAGAGGGAAAAGTTGGGGGGTTTCTCCAGAGGGAGGAGGCCGGGGGCCCTCCCCACCTCAGGTCCCCCCGTCACCCCTGCTGCTGCCTCCCCAGGCCCCCCCGTTGGACAGAGAGATGCCCCGCTCTGAAGTCCCTGTCTACCTGCTCACCCACGGGACCCTCCGGAGTGACCCAGCGGGTGAGCAGACACTCGCTCCTCGGCCCGGGGCTGCTGGTGGGGAGTGAGGGTCGGGAGGCGCCCCTCATGGCGGGGAGGGGGGGTCCAGGCCCGTCTGTCCCCCTCCATGCCCCCCACATAGATCCGTCTCCCCAGGGCCCAAGGGGAGCCAGAGGCAGGAGATAGAGGCCGCCATCAGGAAGCTGCTCCTCTGTCTGGATCCTGGTCTCCCAGGTAGGAACCCAGCGGACCCCACTGGGGCCACCTTCCTTCTCGCATCCAAGGGCAAGTGCCTTGCTCTGTCCAGGGTCCCCCCGGGGTATACTGGGGCTCCACTGGGGGGGCAGAGCTGAGGGAGGCTTCGGGGCACAGTGATGCCCACCCTGTGCACCTCAGAGCCTGGGAACCCCCGGCCCTTGTTTCTTCTCCTCCCCTCGACGCCCGCCAGCAACCCACCTCGTCCTGCCCCTCCTTGGTCACTGTCCTCGGAGCCTTTTCTTCCTCGTAGTGTCCGTTGGGTTCTGCTTAGTCTTCGGTTTCACGCTCGCCTCCTCGTGACTGAAGAACCGTAGACTTTAAGGCTCTTTCATCAGCCGGAGCCAGCTCGCGCTCAAATGTCTTCAGTAAACGGCGAAAGATAATTTGAGATTTTCAGCGAAGGCAGCCCGAGAGCGCTGCGTGTCGCTCAGCCTGTTCCCCCAGCGGCTGGATTTCCCATGTTTTCGCTAATGCTGGTCCTTCTCCCAGGGTCCCACCCCGGATCCCGGGTCCCAGGAGCCATCGAGCATTTGTGTTTAACACAGTTTTTATTTTAGGGAAGTAAAGGAAAGAAAGGCTGTAGTGTTCGGACGTCCCAGGGTTCAGGAGTGTTCCTCCCAGGGCGGCCGTGCTCCCCAGCCCCGGGGTTCTCCCCCGCCCCGCACTTTCCACTACGTGCCCTGGCCGCCACCGCTCCTCCACCAGGCCCTGCTGAGACCCCCTCGCTCAGTTTCCCTCTTTGTGCCCAGCCCCACAGGACCCCGAGGGAGAGCAGCGGCCCATCCTCTGGGCCCCCAGGTGGGTGGACTATTCCAGCAAGTACGGCTTCGGCTATCAGCTGTCGGATGGGGGCAGCGGTGTCCTGCTTCGGGACGGCACGCACATGGCCCTGCGCCCCCCGGGGGAGTAAGTGTTGGGGCTCCTGTGCCCCCCACCTTTCCTCAGTCATTCTGCAAGTATTTATTAAAGTGGGGCTTACTGCGCGCATCTGTAGGCACTTCCTGCCTGACGCGGGACGCAGCGCGGTGGGTTTGCAGGGAGGCTGTGAGGTCAGCACCTTCAAGTCGTGGTTGGAACAGGTCACGTTGGAAATGACCTTTCTGGCAGGAGTGACATAGGGAGCCAGCAGAGAGACAGTGGGACTGGTCAGGTAGGGACAGGCAGTGGCCGGGGGTGGAGGGAAAGGTTGCTGGGGGACCGGGGTCTGAACTTCTGTGGCAGGCAGGAAGGTGGGAGTGGCCAGGACGCAGGATGTGAAGAGGGCAAGGGGCTGGGTTTGGGGGAGGGGCCGGGGCTGCAGGTGCAGACGGAGGTTGGTTGGCGCCCAGGGGGTGTGGCTGGTGGGAAGGTGTCCTCGGGCCTCAGGTCCCCAATCAAGGCTGCGGCGGCCAGCACCTCCCGGTACCCTCTCCCCAGCCGGGTCTGCTATACGTCTGCGCGGGGGAAGCTGGAAACATTCGCCCCGAGGGACGTGCCCGGCCCGCTGGGCGCCAAGCTGGGCGTCCTCCGGCTCTTTGCCGGCTACATGCAGCGGCAGCTGCGGGAGGTAAGGGCCGCCGGGGCCGGGCCAGGCCGGGCCGCTGGGGACACCGCCCCGCCCAGAGGCCCACAAGGCTGGGTCTGTCCGCAGGAGGAGGGCCAGCCAGCGCCCACGCCCCCGGCGGGCCCCGGCCTCTGCCTGCTGCGCTTCCTGGTGTCTGAGCGGGCTTCGCTGCTGCTCTTCAGCGACGGGACGGTGCAGGTGAGCGCACGGCGGCCCTCGTCCCCATCGGCCCTTGTCCCTCATAACCTTCGTCCCCGGCGGCCCTCGTCCCCAGAGGCCTGGGCCACAAGGCTGGGCCAGTAGACACCGGGGGGGGGGGGGCGGAAGCGGCTGGCTTCGGCGGGCAGGGCACATTGGCTGAGCACAAAAGCCAGGAAACCGAAAATGTGTGTCAGCGCTGGCGAAGTGTAACTCGGGGTCATCGTCACGTTGGTTACACTCGCAGCTACTGGACGCCGCTTCCCTGGAAAGTCATTGCTAGATCGAGGCTCTCCCGGGTGGTCACGGTGACTTCTGACACACCCTGGCCAGCCCCCAGACAGACGTCAGAGGCAGAAGTGTACAACGCGTTCCTTGTTTGTTTGTTTTTTAAGGTTTTATTTTATTTTTGAGAGAGAGAGAGAGCAGGGGAGGGGCAGAGAGAGACGGAGACACAGAATCCGGAGCAGGCTCCAGGCTCTGAGCTGTCAGCACAGAGCCCGATGCGGGGCTCGAACCCACAAACCGCGAGATCATGACCTGAGCTTAAGTTGGTCGCCCAACCGACTGAGCCACCCAGGCGCCCCTGCTTTCATTGTTATTTTTAAAAGTTAGGATTTTATTTTCCGGGAACCCCTCCCTGCCCGTTCAGACCGGAGCGAGGCTAGCGTGCTCGTGCTGACCTCAGGCGGGGTCTCGGCTGGGGAGGCCCGTTCACCTAGGTCACAGGCTTAAGGGCGGCGGTGTCTCACTGGGCGGCCCCGTGTCAGTCTTGTTGCCCATGGGTCCAGTAGGGCCCCTGGGCCTGCTCTCCAAGCTCCTGGGGGCGGGGCAGCCGCTGAGGCCCGGGGCGGGGGGGCTCTCAGCCTCCCGGAAGGCCAGGGCAGCGATAGGCCCGGGGCCCTCTCTCTTTGACCTCGCCACTCTCCCCCTGGCAGGTGAGCGGCCGTGGAGACCGGGCTCATCTGGTCCTGAGTGGCCGGGGCCAGGAGCCACTGCTCACGGTCTGGGAAGGCGGCCAGCACGGCACCGCGTACCCCCTGGGAGCCCCGCGGAGCCCTAGCTGCGCCCCAGCCGCCCGCCAGCACCTTCTCCACGCTCTTCACGTGCTGCAGAGCATCTAGTGCCCCCTGCAGGTGGTGCCAGGGACTCCAGCTCCATTCTGACTGTTTCTCCAGAGGGGGGGGGTCCCTGAGGACAGCTTAGGGTAGCATGGGAGGGGTTTGCTTTGTGTTGTGACTGTTCGACCCAGACTTTTCTGCGGCTTTGTTCTTTTTTTCATTAAAGAAAACTTGACTCCCTGTCCCGCGTCCACCTCTCTGGCGTTGAGTCACGTCGCGACCCATTAGCGGAGGGGACACTTAGACCGGCCTGTGCCGAGCCCACTCCTCTCTCTGGCACAGATGGCCGGATCTCCACCAACACAGAAATTCACACCAGAGAGGGGCTGTGCCCTGACCCGAGGGTGTGACCTTTGCTCAGTGGATGGGCAGGGAGAAGACGGACGTCAGGTGTCAGGCTGGGAAGTTGGTGGCCCGTGCTCTGCAGGGCAGGCATCCTGCGACAGCCTGGGGAAGGGTGCTCCCGGGGCTGGCCGAGGCTGGGGGCTACATGCAGCATGTTCTCACAGAGACGCTAATTCCGGAAAGGACTGACCCGCCAGCAAACGGAGCACGGGGATGGCTGAGATTTGAGACTGGGGACTTGGGGGGGCCAGCTGCTCCCTGACACGGACTACTGGGAGACGGAGTTTGTTTTAAAGTTTTTATTTTTTTTGAGCGAGTACAAGCAGGGGAGGGGCAGAGAAAGAGGGAGACACAGAATCTGAAGTGGGTTCCAGGGTCTGAGCTGTCAGCACAGAGCCCGACGTGGGGCTCGAACTCACAGACCGTGACATCGTGACCTGAGCTGAAGTCAGACACTTAACTCACGGAGCCACCCAGGCGCCCTGCAATTAACCATTTTAAAGCGCACAACTCAGGGGCGTCTGGGTGACTCAGGCAGCTAAGCATCTGACTCGATTTCAGCTCAGGTTGCGATCTCAGGGATCTTGAGATCAAGCCCCACGTGGCCAGGCTTTGCGCTGACGGTGTGGAGCCTGCTTGGGATTGTCTCTCTCTCTCTGTCTCTCTCAAATAAAATAAACAAAGTGCACAGCTCACTGGCACTGAGTGCATTCAAAATGTTATGCAACCACCACTTCTATCCAGTTCCAGAACATTCCCTGAGCACAAAGGGAAACTCCACCGCTGTTACCAGTCACCTCTCCAGGCACCCAGCTCCGGGCACCCAGAGCCCCCTTCCCTTCCCGAACCCGTTCTGGACGTTTCACACACGTGGACTCACACCCCGTGTGGCCTCTCGTGTCTGGTTCCCTCCCTGAGCGTCGTGTGTTCAGGGTCCGTCCGCGGGGCGGCGGGGGTGGGTGGCCGAGGGACCGCGCGTGCGCGGTGGACGCAACTGAGGGAAGTGCGCGTGCGCAGTGGACACATTGTGCCATTCGCCTGTGGGCGGCCTCGTGTTACAAATGACGGAAACCCCTCCTCACAAGAGGACTGGCTTCCGGTGCTGAAATGGTAGGAGACGGTCGCAGGCAAGGCCGGCCCCGGGGCTCGGGCGGAGGAAAAAACTCCCTCTGCCTCTCTCTCCCTTTCTCCGCCTCTTGTGCCGCCATCTTTTGTGTTGACTGCACTCATTAGCGGGCTCTGCGGCACAGTGACAAGGTGGTGCCCGGCGGGGGCTGGCGAGGACCAGCTGGGCGAACTGGGGGACATGTGTCAGCCAGACGCTCCCGTTAATGCAGGCAACAGTCCCAGGTTGAAGCCTACCGGCCGCGCCTGGGCTGCGTGACTGCCCCTCCCGCAGCCAAATCCCCGGGAAGGAGAGAGGGGGCCCGGGGGAAGGAGAGCGGACGCCGACAGGTCCGGGTCGTGTTGCTTCGCCTTGGGGTGTTTCCTGTCAGCAGATGGTCTGGCGGTCGCAGCCTCCGAGGCGGCCCTCAGCAGCCCCGGTGTCCTGGTATCCACACCCTTGGGTCCTAAAAGACGCAGGTGTCCGCCTGGCGCCCTCTGGGGGCGCGGGCTCCGCGCACGCGCCCCTGTGACCCGACGACGCTCAGACGGCGCTGCACAGGGACCCGCGGGGCAGCCCCCAGGGCCGCCAGGCAGCGGCAGCGGGCCCTCCGCCCCAGCCGAGCCCGCGGACCAGGCAGCCCCCGCCCGCCTATGTGTTGGCCGGAACCTCATGAGACCCGGAGCCGGCACCACGCCTCCGGACCGCTTCCCAATTCCCGAACCCCAGAAATGATGAAGCAGAAAGACAAGTGTGTTTCGCTGCTTCGGGTCACTCGGCTTTGCGCTGACTCGCTCCCGCTCAGCAGCAGGCAGACGCGCGGAGGAGGACCCAGCCCGGAGCCCGGCACCCTCGGCGCGCGGCGGCCCGCTGGCGCGGGGCCCCGGCCTGAGTGCTGCCTGCGGCCCGAGCCCCGGCGTCGGCTCGGCAAGCAGCCGGCCCAACGACACAGTAACTGCGTGACCTCCTGCCCAGGCCGGCTCTCCGCTGAGGGGCGAGAGCTGCAGGAGGGCAGGGAGCCCCCAGCGCCCCCACGCTGCGAGTTTCTGGAGTCTTCTTCAGACAGGGTAACTGTGCGCCTCAAGAAATAAAATCATTAGCCTCCCTTCGGTGGCGGCTTGCAAAGGTCGGAGCTTCGAGAAATGGCAGCGAATGCTTGCTGGCCGGGACTTTTTTTTTTTTTTTTTTTTTTAAGAGGAAGCCACCGAAAGGACGGTTAACTAGGAAGGATGCAGGGCCCTTGGCTTCCTCCGCGCCCTGCCTCTGGACCGCGTTCTCATTGGCCTGCGGGAGCGCGCGATGCGACGCCTCCTCCAATCACCAGCGGGTAGGGCGGGGCCGGGCCGCGCAGCCCGGCCGACGTGGTTGGCTGCTGCCGTGGCAACCGTGTGTGACGTCATAGAGCTTTGCAGGGCCCAGGTCCTGGATGCCGGCCTCGGATCCACGTAACTCGCCTTGTGGCTGGGGGTTCTCTTCCCCACTTACCACACGAGGAAACTGAGGCACGCGGGTGACCTCAATATGTAACTGCTGGGAGAAAAGTGTGGCTGGAGGCAGGTCCATCCGGCCCCCCCCCCCCCCGCCAAACGAGGAAGTTTTAAAATCCTGGTGACTCCAGAGAGCGTGCGAGGTAGAACACGCCAACGCCGACAGGTCCCGTAAAGCAAGATTCTTTTGATACTACGTTTATGAAATGACGACATCTTAGGAACGAAGGGCAGATGAGTGGTTGCCAGGGGCAATGGATGGGGGTGGGTGAGAGGGAGGGACCCTCGTCGGGTGGGCGCACGAATTTCCCCAGCTGGTGAAATCGTGGACGATTCAGTACACACGCGCGAGTGCAATTAAATGAAGAAAAAAAAAAGCGAGTTGAAACAAGGTAGGTGATTGTATCAACGACAATATCCAGTTGGAGATGTTGAGTATTGATTTGTAAAATGTGACCATTAGGGAAATTGGGCCAAGTGCACAAGGGAGTCTGTGAATCTACAAGTAAAAGTTTCGGTACAAAGTAAAAGTTTCAATGAAAAACAATTGTGTTGCTGGTTCCTCCATAAGTTAAACGCAGGACTACCACAGGGCCCAGGAAGCCCACCCCTAGGCGTAGCCCCAAGAGGATTTTCCGCTGGTGTTGAGAACCAAAATTGTGTTCGGGGTTCCACGCTCTCCATAGGATTTATTAGGGTTGACGCCGCCAGCAACGCCTGCCTGAGGTACTTGAAATGGTTTTCAGCTCTCAGTTAATACACACAATTAGGTGAGATTTTCTCCACTGGCAAATCTCAACTTCTCTCAGATGGGAGGATAATCAGATGTGTTTTTACAGTCAGACATCTAATGCTTGGCTCCCGGAACTTCTCCTGGGGCCCGGCCCCGTGTCCTTCACCATGGGACCTTGTTCTGACTCCTCATCTGGTGAGGCGCCTGCGTGGCTCAGTCGTTAAACATCCAACTTCAGCTCAGGTCATGATCTTGAGGTTTGTGAGTTCGAGCCCCACATCAGGCTCTGACAGCTCAGAGCCTGGAGCCTCTTCAGATTCTGTGTCTCCCCCTCTCTTTGTCCCTCCCCCACTTTCTCAAAACTAAATAAACATTAAAAAAAAAAAGCCAATGAACTAGAGTCCTTTCCGCTATTGGGGACAGTGACAAAAGTCTCATGGAGAGGGAGTGTTCAAGTTGTCTGTGTCACCCCTGGTCAAGGCCAGATCGGGTGTGAGTAAAGGAAAAACTCAGTTCCTTGGGGTCCTGTCATTTACTCAATCGACAAACATTTAGGCGCTATGTGCCAGCGCCGAGCTGCTGGGCCAGGGACGGGCCAGTGGTGAAGGGCGAAAAATGTGTGCCTGCTCGTGCCCTGAGGGAGCCCACAATCCCGGACGGAGAGGCGGTAGTCTCCCCTGTCTCCGCGGCCGGTGAGGCGTCATGTGCAGTCCCGGCCGCACGGGGGCGACAGAGGACGGGCCGCTCTGGCCCAATCTGGTCGCGGATGGGGCCTGTAGTGGGGCCGGTGCAGGGGTCCATGGGGGCACATGTGCCTGGGGGCTTTCGGCTTCATCCCGGTTCTGCCTCAGAGCACACCCACCCCTGGACATGGCAAGAAACAGGCTTCAAGGTACATCGACAAACTGAAGTTAGTTCTGGTCCATATCCACTACCCCCACCCCCTCCCCCGCCCCGCGTTGGCCTGGCCCACCTGGACCTGCCAGGCCGAATCAGGAGCATACCAGATGCAAGTCCCTGGCACACGCTCCCTGTAAGTCAGTGGATTTCTGTCTCTTCCCCTCCACTCCCTACCAAACACAGCACCTACAAACACAGGACCTCCTGTTCAGTCTGCAGTTCAGGTCAGTAACCAACCATGGTTAGGTAGAAAGATGTCCGATGCAAAATCTGAATTACTAAAAAAAATGATTCAAACTAATTGGGTGTCCTGTATCTTCGAGAATGAATCACTCCAGCTCTGGGCTGGGAAGTCCTAACGCCCAGGCGTGGGCGGGCCGGTTCCCCCGCGGCCCCAGGGAGCCCCGTCTCCACCCCCAACCCCGTTTTCCGGCTTCCAGAGGTGCAGCATCCCGGGCCCGCGGCCCCTCCTCTCTGTCTCCGACCCTCTGCCTCCCTCTCGTGAGGACACTGGGGTCCCCTGGGCACCCAGGGTCACCCCCACTTCGGGGCCTTGACTTGCTCCCACCTGCAAAGTCCCCTCTGCCAGGAGGTGACATACCGCCTCCTCTGTGACCCTGGTGTTAGGGCCTCCGCACACCCACACAGTTATCCCAATTTCTGGGCACTCTGGCCTGCCTTCCTGCTGCCCTAGTTTAGAAGTATTTCGAAGTTTGTACAGCAAAGTACCTTCCCCGATGCTTCCTTGTTTGTGGCTACTTAAATTTAATTAAAGCAAAATTAAAAGTTTCTTAATTGCACAAGTCACATTTCAGGGGCTCAGTCACTCGGGTGGCTGGCTGGCGGCTCTTGGAGAGGGCAGCTCTTTGGACAATGTAGACTGGAACATTCTAGAGCGATGCTGTTCGTACAGGAGCCACAGCCACAGGTGGCGGTTACGTTTGCATTTATTTAAAAAGTTTTTTTAAACACTTATTTCTAGGAGAGAGTGCAAGCTAGGGAGGGGCAGAGAGAGGGGGGACAGAGGATCTGTGTTGACCGCAGAGAGCCCGAGGGTAGGGCTCGAACTCACGAGCTGTGAGATCGTGACCTGAGCCGAACTTGGACGCTCAACTGACTGAGCCCCCCCCCGGGCCCCTACATTGACATTCAAGTTCTATTGGCCACTGAATTCCAGCGTGGGCTGGTGTGACTTTCTCCTCGTGAAGGCTGGGGTCCAGGGGTGAGGTAGACAAAAACAGGGACGGCCACAAAAGCCCGACTGGGGTGGATGACACTAAACACGTCCCCAGGCCATGTTCCACTTAAGCGTTTCTTTTTTTTTTTTTTTTAATGTTTATTTATTTTTGAGACAGAGAGAAACAGAGGGGCAGAGAGAGAGGGAGACACAGAATCTGAAGCAGGCTCCAGGCTCTGAGCTGTCAGCACAGAGCCCACGTGGGGCTCGAACTCACAAACTGCAAGATCATGATCTGAGCCGTGGTTGAACACTTAACTGACTGAGCCACCCAGATGCCCCCACTTAAGCATTTCAACCTTGTCTCCCAATATTATGACCTGTCCCTCTGACTACTCATTGTTCTCTGAATGTGCCCTGTGATTTCACCACCTCCAAGCCTTTGCCACACTGTCTCCTCCTTACCAACCGACACCCTCTATCTAGCCTTCCCCCGAATCCTGAGGCAGAATTCATCTCTCCTCTTCTGAAGTTCTGACTTATCCATCCATCATCCATCCATCCATTCATCATCTGTCTATCCATCATCTTATCCATCCACTCTTCATCTGTCCATTCATCATTCATCATCCATCCATCCACCATCCATCCATCCAGCAACCATCTATCTATCCATCATCCATCCACCATCCCCATCCATCCATCATCCATCCATCATCCACCATCCTTCCATCCATCCATCCATCATCTATCCATCCATCCAAACATCATGCATCCATCTATCCATCTATCCATCCGTCATCCATCCACCCATCCATCCACCATCCATTCATCCATTCTTCCATCCATCATTCATCCATCCATCATCCATCTATCCAACCATCATTCATCCTTCTACCCATCCACTAATCATCCACCCATCCATCCAGCCATCATCCATCCATCCATCATCCATCCATTATTCATTCACCCACCACCTGTCTACTCATCCATCCATCTATCCATCCATCTAACAAACATTAAGCGCCTTCCAGGTTCCAGACACTGTTTATTCTTCTGTTTGGTTCGTTGGAGTTTTCCCGGCCTCAGAGGGCTTGTGTCTGAATTGATCCCCTCCAGAGTGTATTCGCCTGAGGGCAGAGACGGAGGGCGGGGACAAGCCAGCATGTAACATCTGTCAGGCTTTGTACTCAGCTACGGGTGATCGGGTGATCGAGCCCTCATTAAGTCCCCATTTTACAGATAAGAAGACTGAAGTCAGGGAGATAACATGCTCAGGGTCATGAAGCAGGAAGGTGGGAGCCCGGGATGGGACTGTCTGTCTCTAGAGCTTCTGTTCCCCTACGCCGAGTGGGTATGAGGTGACATATCCCTCCTGTGCCGGGGAACTCTCAAGGGACACAGGGTCATGCAGATGACATATCATTCCCACACATGCAGATGGCTCAGTCTCGCAGATGGGAGAACGCGGGAGACACGGAGCAGTGGTCTTCTCGGCAGATCCTGGCTAGCGGTCACATTGACGGGCTGAGCCCGCGAACCGAGAGGGCAATGAAAACGCGTCTGTCTTGGGCTTCCCTGAGCGTGTCTAGGTGTGAAGACGCTGAATGCATCAGGCGTTTGCCTTACTTCCGCTGAACGTCCCTGACCCCAGGAAACGCTCCCCGGCCCTCTGGCCAGGAATATGGCCCCTGTGGGTGGTTACGAGTTTGAGTTACTCCAGCTCGCAATGGAGCTCAGC
>PITB01035845.1:0-11988 GCA_004024585.1 Paradoxurus hermaphroditus
TGAGGGGGGGGGGAGAGGGGGTGACGGGCATTAAAGAGGGCACGTGTTGGGATGAACACGGGGTGTTATATGTAAACCAATTTGAAAATAAACTATTATAATAATAAAAAATAAATAAATAAAAATTAAAAAAAGAAAAAAAAGAAAAGAAGCCCTCTCAGACTGTTTGTCATCTCTGTACGCACGTGTCAACATTTTACGCCTTTTTTAAGAACCAAAAATGATTTCCGTCAGCTCGCCCGTCAGCTCAGTCCACCCTCGACTGAGGCAAGCCTTCTGCAGGTTCCAGGGAACTCCCTCGTCTCCTCCGCGGACACCCCTCGTGAGTCATTTTAGTTCAAACGGAGCTGGGTCTGTAGGCCCCGTTTCATCCCGGAGCCCAAGCTGAGAGCAAAGCAGCCTGGACTCCACCCCCGGGACATTCCGCACTCAGGAAAACACATTTCCCTCTTGCGAACCGAATGCAGAAAGCTAACAAAAGGGGAGAGCCGCTGGACGAGGTGAGGCCACAGGGCCTCTGCCAACGGGACAGCCCGTCCTCCCCCACCTCCCACATCCCTTCCTCCAGCGCTTTCCCCTCCTTAAGCTCCCAAGGGGCTGTTTTAAGATCTAACTTCTCTGGCCTCGGTAAACCGCACCTTAGTTACAGCCTCAGTGGAGAATGAGAGAGAGAATAAAAAAGCTGGCGATGATTCTGGGTACAGTAGTTGAGGCATCAAGAAGGTACCTTTCGGGCCAGGTGAGGCGACCTGCATTCAGCCTCCTTCAGCTGCAGGGACTGAGCCTGAAGAACCAAAGAAACTGTACAACAAAGGGCTTCTCTGCCCAGGGGAAGGAGCGTCTCCAACTGACATCCAGATGGTACCTGCTGGGCTATTCGCCTGGCCTGAGACACATGTCACAGCCTTCCGCACGCAGAGCAGGGCACCGACGGCTACAGGACGCGGGCTTCCGGGCAGGCAGAATGCATCCCCGTCTGCCTGGGACCGTCCTGCTTTCAGCACTGAGGGTCCCGTGTCCTCACCGGTCGCTCTACCACCACCATCGGCTCTCTGAGATGTGCTTCTTTCTTTCCCGACGTACTTAACCTCCTGCTTGCACAACTGGAGATGATTATAAGACTTACCTCAGAAGGGTGTTAGAATTCGGCGAAACAATTTTTCAAAGCAGCTGGCATCTGGTACTTAAATAATTATTATTAGCGCTCTAAGAGTCTGTAGATAGTAAATATTCGCCCAAGCAACTTTGCTGTATTCGACTACACAAAAGTATCCTTGCATGCTTAGCCTTCGTGCTTAATTGTTCACATAGGCTTGGCATTCATCTATAACTCTAAAAACACTAGGGCAGGGGCACCTGGGTGGCTCAGTCGGTTAAGCATCCGACTTTGGCTCAGGGCATGATCTCAGGGTTTGTGAGTTCGAGCCCCCCATCGGGCTCTCTGCTGTCATCGCAGAGCCTGCTTCAGATCCTCTGTCCCCCTCTCTCTCTGTCCCCCACCTGCTCACACTCTCACTCACTTGCTCTCTCTCTCAAAAATAAATACACACTAAAAAAAAAAAAAAAAACTAGGGGAAAAACAAGTCCAGTCACCAAATGATCCTGTTCGGTGGCTTTATGCACCATGACCACCGCTGCTAATTTCCTTCTGGCTTTTTGGCATTTAAAATCCATTCAAGGTCATGGTCACAGAGCTTACTGCCTAGTCGGCCACCTCCTGGAGGTGGTACCACCTAAGCAAAAGCATAACTGAGCACGTGGAGAGGAGCTGAGCATGGCGGGGACATTACGATGGGTAGTAGGATTTCTAATGGTCACTAATCAGCTCGTCTTTGCCAGGCCCCCCTCCCTACACGGTAACGATGACTGTATCATAAAGGCAAAGTTGGAAGGAGCATCAAACTGGCATCTTCAAACAGTAGAAGCCAAGACAGTCTTGCATTGCTGAGACAATTGATGGCGCTGTCCCAACTCACACACGACACCCATAATCTGTGTCTATTTTCTGCTTGGAATTTCCAAGGCCAAGAAGAGATGGACACATACGAGAAACGACTCTGTAAGATAGGGACAGTTGATGGCCTTTGGGTTCCTGCCAAGCTAAACATGCGGTGTCCCAGAAGGTAAAATTGAAGGGCTCCTCCGGCAGACAAAGAGAAGATCTCTTTAAAATAAATGGGCCATCAACTATGGCTCTACCATGATTACCAGGTTTAAAAAAAAAAAAAAAACATAGTGAATATAATCAATGCATAGATTACAGATAAACCAAAAGAAGGCTCAGGGTTCAATGAGATGTCAAAGGGGGAGATGAGGCAGACCAGAGACGACGGATGATGACAAAAACACATGGATGACAAGGTGGAGAACCAGAAGAGTAATAATGGGACAGAATGTCTGCCAAGAAAACAATGGCTGCTATTATCCCAAACACTGTCAGTAAACAAAAGGAAATTAAATCACCAAAAGTAAACAGCACATCATAATAAGGGGTAGCCTCTCTCCGTGACTTTATGATATTCTTATAGAGGAACTATTCCTATTTGAGTCTCTCTAGTCAACTGTGATTAAGCCCTCAAGTCTGTTCAAAAGCAAGCCAATCACAAAATTCGAAGGAGAACACACTTAGTCCGTCTCTAGTTACACAACACGCACAGAGCTCTCAGCTCTTAAGAGCAGAGGCTGGCCTAGGAATTTTCATCATCAAGTTACACAGCACTAGTGGAACTCTTTCTGGGAACCTAAGCCAAGCTCTCAAGGCTATAATTCCAAGTAACATGGAGAAATTAGAGACAGACATTTCCGTTAACGTGAAGCTTTAGACTCGTGGCCAAAGATTTGAAAAGAAATGCAAAATCCAATCAGATGGAATAAAATGACTATGTAATGTTGCCAAGAGCTGAAGAAACGCAGAATGTAATGGAGCAAGGGGGGAAGCGAGTTGCAGCCTGCATGAGGATGCAGACGCAGGTCTGCCTAAATCAGACCCAAGGACATAAAGGTACCAACCCAGGAGATCAAGGCTGAAAAGCCCATCACAGCTGAAGGGTGTGGACTGCTCTCTGTTGTCATAGCAACCATAAAGGGCTTAGCCTCCTGTTGTCATAGTGATCGTAAAATGGACTTACTGGCAATTCAAAAAGAACCTGGATATATGCCTCCTCGACCCCGAATCTCTGCCAAATAAACAAATGGAGGGTGGCCCGGGCATCTCAACAGTTAGCCAGTTAGCACGGCGACCTCGGCCCACCTCACATACCTCTTTTTGCCCAGAGTGAGCATGCGTCTTGACAAGACTTGGAATTAAACATAGAGACACTAAACTTAGTGAAAGCCACAGCATTAATAGTCTTGTGTTAAGTTCAGAATAATCTTGTACGTTGGGTATTAAACTGCATGGAATGCTTGAGAATCCGACATGTTTGAGAAGGTACCAGATTGTACTTGAGTTTAGGCTTGTGGTTGACCACAAGGTGAAAATATGGGTGTTCTCAAATGGTATTAGGAAAATGAGAAATTCTCTGTATTTGTAAGTTTAATTTCTAAATTTATAAGAATTATTTAGGTAGTTCAAGTGTTTTTCTTTTTTGCTAAGTCTTTAGGTTTGTGTTAGTAAGCATTTGAAGTGATTTAAAAAAAGATCAGATATATTAATTCATGCAAATTTAAATGCTGAAGGAAATGGGATACCCTCATAAACTAAATGAAATAATGGGAATTCAGTCCTTGCAACATGAATTTATTGGCCACTATTTAAAGCATACCCCCAAAATACCCCCATATTGGCCACTATTTAAAGCATGCCCCCAAAATCTGTTTGTTCTTATTTTATATATGACTTACAAGATCCACATATAGAAGGACAAGTATTTAAAGTAAAATAAAAGCAGTGGCAATGAGAAAGAATGAAATCTGGCCATGTGTAGCAACATGGATGGAACTGGAGGGTATTATGTTAAGTGAAATAAGTCAGTCAGAGAAAGACAGATACCATATGTTTCCACGAATAGGTGGACTTTGTGAGACGAAGCAAAAACCAGGGGGAGGGGAAGAGGGGAAAGGAAAAAAAGACAAAGAGGGGGAGGGAGATAAAACATAAGAGACTCTCAAAGACTAAGAACAATCTGAGGGTGAGGGGGTGAGCGAGGGGGGAGAGGGAGTGACGGGCATTAAAGAGGGCACGGGTTGGGATGAACACTGGGTGTTATATGTAAACCAATTTGAAAATAAACTATTATAATAAAAAAATAGGAAAAATTTATATTTGATTTGAACTATTCAATTTTAAAAAAAAGTAAAATAAAAGCATAAAATAAAAATAAATCTAGTTTTCAGCACCTGGGTGGCTCAGTCCTCTGTCAGTCAAGCGTCCAATTCTCGATTTCGGCTCAGGTCATGATCCCACAGTTTGCAAGTTCGAGCCCCACATCGGGCTCTGTGCTGATCATGCAGAGCCTGCTTGGGATTCTCTCTCTCTCCCTCTCTCTCTCTGCCCCTCCCATGCTCACTCACCCTCTCAGAATTAAATTTAATAAGCGTAAATAAATTAATAAATCTCGTTTTTTTACTTTAATAAATTAATTAATTGATTAATTTATTTTTGATTATTGATTAAAATCAATAAATTAATATTAAGACTAATAGTCGTTTAAAATTAATATTAATTTTAGTTCTGCCAAAAAATGCATAACCTGAATCTAACCATGAGAAGAATTTATATCAAATATAAAATAAGGGGCATTCTACAAAAAAAGGAAAGAAGAAAAGTCCTCGAAACTGTCACTATCACGAAAAAAAGAAAAAAAAGAAGAAGAACCGTTCCAAATTACAGAAGACCACGGGGGCCTGACAGTTCAATAAAGTGCATGATCAGGAATTTTGTTTCACTAAAAATGACATTGTCATTAAATTGGGAAAATATGAATGAGGTCGGTAGGTTAGATAGGACTGCGGTGTGAACGTTAGTTTCCCGATTTTGAAAATGGGACGGTATTTATTTAAGAGAATTCCTTTGTTTTTAGGAGATACACAGTTAAGTATTTAGGGACAAAGAGACACTGTGTCTACACTCATCTCAGTAATAGGGAGGAAAACAGAAAAAGAGAAAAAGGATAATACAAACGTATTACGATCTCATTTGGAGAACCCTGGTGAAACATATACAGGAATTCTTGGCAAAACTCGTGCAAGTCTGGTGTTACGTCAAAACCAAAGTTAAAGAACTAATATTAAAGTAACAGTTCAAAAAAACAAATGCCACCCCTGAACACCAAAATCCCCCGCTGACAAAGCAGCACAAAGAGATGATTTTTGGAAATCATCTGGAATTTCTGGAAAAATGAATCTGAGAGAGAAGACTAGAACGGAGCAAACCAGACAAGAGGAAAACTTCACGTTCTGAAGAAAAGTCTGAAAATCAGAGGGGAAAAATGACTTAAAGCATGTTAAGCTTTCCTCTACTTTGAACCCAAAGTCAACTGTGTCGCGTCAGGCGACAGCACTGACCCCCAGGATACAGAATGCCTACTGCAAATGCCTGCCCCCAGGTTTCCCCGGCCCGCCCCACCCACTTCAGCATAACTCATCTTCTGGAAAATCTCTCTCTTGATCTAAAACCAAATGCTCCTAGGTGGAAGGCAGTCCCCACCCCTGGTACCCGCGTCTCAACCCCAGGCAGCCCAGGACTAAGGAGTTGTGAATCACTCTTTGTACCGGGACAAAAGACCTTATTCAGTGGGAATAGCAGTTCTCTTAGCATTCTCCTTGGTAATATAATCCATCATTCCCAAGCACTCCCTGTGGGTGGCGTGCCCAATATGCAGATAACCTGACTTCAAATGCGCCCGGACCAACCGTACTGAGACCTTGACCAGACGGACCCACCGAATCCGGCTTCACTCTGGGTTGCACCCGCCCCTTCTATTGGCTGAACCGCTTGGGGGGCTATAACCCTGCAGACTCCAGCTCGCCCTGCTGGGATGGGGGGGGGGGGGCGCTCTGCACGACATTGGGCTGCCTTACCTCTCTCTCACTCCAGAGGAAAACTACCCGGCCAAGGGGCGTAACAGAGCGCTCACCATAGAAGAAGAGAAAACAGGAATCAACAGCAGCCTGTGAAACAGAAACTAAAGCAAAGATGTTTTATAACAGGATCAATGGTCAAAACTCAAAACTGAACACGTAAGGAAGTCGCCGTATCCTCTTCTCTGAATTCTTTGACGTCATGGGAGAAGTTTTTTACTCTGAATGTTTCAAATAATTCTCATGTCTGAAACCAGGAGACACCATGTCACCTTGAAGTGGTTATACACTGGTGAATGTGAGACTAAGAGTGTGTGTGCGTGTGTGTCTGTGTGTGTGTCTGTGTGTGTGTGACTGAAGCATAGAAATACGTTAACAATTACCTTAACCTTTCATTAATTCAGTAAGCGTTGACCAAGCACATGTTATATGCACAATGGAGGCTGAGAAGGAAGGGGCTTTCGAAACCATACAGACGTGGAGGTTAAAATTCAAACACGAAAAGCGCTTTATTAAATACTTAGTACAACAATTCTATGAAGTAAGTACAACCACCCTCATTTTCAAGGTATGAAATCTGGAGGGGAAAAACAACCAGACAGATGTCAGAAGGATGTTAAATGGCACAGCCAGAAGTCCTAATAAAATCGAAGAGTCCCCAGCGTCAATGCTTAATCTAGAAGATTGGGTAATCTTTTAACCAAACCACCCTGCTTCCCAAAATCTTGGCTTCCCTACCTGTTCGACAGGTGAATTAAACCAAATGGCCCCTACAGTTGCTTCCAGCCTTAAAAAAAAAAATCTAGAATTTCCATCCTAGGATCTAGCCTGATTGAACATATACACCAAGCCAGATCAAGAGAAAAAAGTGGGGGGGGGAGCCTAAAATAAGACCCTTTCAGAAAAACGATATCACAGTTTACTCATTCACACAGAGAAGAAAATGGTAATATTCAATCAGGAAAAAAGTTATGATTAGTCAAACGAGGTACTGTAGAAAACCCAAACAAAAAGAGAATTTTGTTCTGTTTCTCTTGTGACTATTAAGAATAGTAACATTCTCTAGTCTCCACAACGCAAAGGCACCTGACGCAGTATTTGCCCTCGCACGGAGGGAAGGTGGCACCCCAGAGAGGCTCCTCCTTGGCCTAAGGAGCAGAGACAGGGTCAGTAGCCCTCAATCCCTGGTCACCTTCCCGTTTTCCTGGGATTCGGTAATACCCGCAGGCAGGGCTGAGAAGGCCACAGGCCTCTGGAGAAGTTCGCCCTTCAGTGTTGTCTCCCTCCTGTAACCCAACGCCCTCTCTCTTGCTGCTTCCAGACGACCACCTGCCCCACTACGAAAACCCACCCTCCCGGGCCTGCTGAGCCTCCCAAATAATGCTTTGTGCTTAAATACAAGCAGATTGGACCAGTAGGAGCCTGGTTTCTAATCAAGTCCCATCATTAACTGGCCGCATGACCTGTAACCAGCTATGTTTAACTTCAGATGCCTCTTCCCTCCTCCGAAAGATAGCAGTTAACTGCGGACCTGTCATCCCAAAGGAAAAGTAAGTAAAATCGAATATGTTTTTCGACACGCAAAACGCCCTTTCAAATTACTAAGAAAAAGATGTATCACCCAGTAGATAAAGAAGTAGCTGGAAGAGGCTAATCACAGAAGTAAAAATGGCCAACAAAGAAGAAAAGCCACTCCTTAATAAATCAAGGAACTGAAAATAACACAATCTCCAGATATTATTTTTCATCCAACAGACAGGTAAAATTTAAAAGACTGTATTATCAAGGGTGTGGGAAGGTGGGTATTACATGTCTTTCAGGTGGGAAGGTTGTCATTATCTTTTGGGGGAATTCCGTGGTATCCAATGAAGTATTAAATATGCATACTTTCGATCTGGCAAGATCTCTTATAATCCTCTCCCAGAGGAATGTTCTCACATATGCCAAAAATATATGTATAAAGATGTTCAGTACGGCACTGTTCACTTAATTGGAGGATGGTTAAATAAATTATTTAATATCCTTAAACTATGGGATATTAAAGGGACAATAAAAGGATTAAGTAGGGTCCCCTGGATGGCTCAGGCGGCTGAGCGTCCGACTCTTGATTTCGACTCAGGTCATGATCTCGCGGCTCTTGAGTCGAAGTCCCAAGACGGGCTCTGTGTTGATGGTGTGGAGCCTGCTTGGGATTCTCTCTCTCTCCGTCTCTCTCTGCCATGCATGCTCTCTCTCTCTCTCTCTCAATCTCTCTTAAAATAAATAGATAACTTAAAAAAAAAGAATTAAGTAGATTATTTATTTTTTCTGATACGGAATACATTATGAAACTAGAACAGTGCCTGGCACATAGGAGTCACTTGGTAAATATTTGTTGAATGAGTGAACACATATATAGCTTTACCTAGTACCTTCACACACCCTAGCTCACCTACTTCTCATGGCAACCCTACCATACGAGCCAAGCAGATGTTACTGTCCCTGGTGGGAGGAGGAAACTAAAGCCGAAGGTGGTTATGACTTACCCCAGATCAGAAACCTGAGGTACTCGTCGGAGCTCTTGGGTGGCTGACACTCGCTCTGCCTGCAGCGAGGCCAGCCAGCAAGCAAACCCTCAGGGACCACCAAGTCTGGAGGCAGCTGGAGGGTCACTCAGCGATGGCTCGTTGACTGGGACAGACCGATTCCTCTCGTACCACAAAGCCTTCCACTAGGTGAGGCTCAGCTCTCTGGACCTCGACTGGGGCCCACTGGGCAGGGTCTAACAACAGGTCTAAAAAGAGGTCATTCGACAACAACAGGTCGCCATGGAAACCCTAACCTCCACCCCTCGCCCCTGGAACAGAACGGAGCGGGCAGGGAAAGAGCATTTGGGGAGGGCCTGCTATGAGCCAGGGAGGACGACTAGGAAAAAATTCATCTGAGCCTTCCTTTACACACCACCAGGAGAAAAAGACGCTGCGTGCTGTTAAGCCAAGTGCAGAACGCGCCTGCACGGCTGCTTAATCTAGGTCAGTCGTAGCTGCGGAGGCAGCCGCGCTCACGCGGGGCTCGCTCCGCTCAGCCCTCTTCCCAGGGTGCACGTCAGAGGCCTTGTGGCCGCCATGCAGCCACCGTGCGGGGGCCCCGCCTCCACCAGGCTGTCACCTGTTCACATCACAGGGGAAAAAACTTACTGGCTGATTTGGAAAACACAAACACTCTGTCCCAGAGAAGCCAAGGGGCAGCCCACGCAGTCCGAAACGTCAGGCACGGCGCTCTCGCTGCCAAGGGTCTCCTTTCGCCGGTATCCACCCTACACTCGTTTTATCAGAAAACGGTGAAAACCGGGGCTGTGTTTGGGCAGAGTTACCTTGGAACTTTCATCTTAATTACAGCGCTCTTAGTAACCGTTGCTTAGTAACACACACATTTGAAATAGATTTGTTGACTTATTATGAGAAACTCTGAAAAGACCTTGGCGTGAAGGAAGAGTAGCGAGGGCCCGGCAAAGTAAAAACGAAAAATGTTTTAACTGACAGAGCGCTAGCAAACTTAAGGTATCCCCCGATTCCAAAGCCATCTCTGAATGTCTGCAGTAGTTCCATAAGATTTTAGGCCACTTTATCACCAAGCGATTATTCTCAGACCCACTTCAGGTGCCTGGCAGACAGGCCTGGGGCTTTCAGTCAAAGCAGGATCCCACACAGAAGAGCAATGGCTTCTGGCCTTCCGAAATAGCCCCCATGGCGTAGTTTGGAGACTATCTTGAAATCTTTATTCAAGATTTCAGGAGGCGTCTGAGGCTTCCGGTGAGTTTTCAAGTCAGAAGGGAAAAGCCAGGGACGCTTTCCCTCAGTCTTTCCAAGAATATTCTTTAGCACCTGTTAATAGAATCTGTGAGAAAAGCGGAAATGGCAATGCCTTCTAGCACTATGTCCGACACACATCTTCCTCAGGGCAAAACCCCAACCTTGCGCGCTCTCCTCTCTGTGCGTATGCCTCCGATGCCCCAAGGCAAGGCCTCGCCACTTCCACCTCAGGCCACTTCCACCTCAGATACTGGGCATCTTCGCCCCCTCTGCTGTGCTCTCGTGATCTCCCGAGAAGGGATCCTCACTGGCACAGTAAATTCACGCCCTTGGATCTTTCTGGTATCTTCCTCTGCCCTGGCTTCTGTTCCAGTTTCTTTTCTCCCTATTCTGAAAAACTTCTCGAAAAGAAGAGTCTCCACTCCCTGGCGTTCCTTTCTCGCTTCTCACTCAATCCTCAACCCACAGCAATCTGACCCTACCTCATGATTTCCTTTTCCAGCAGCCATTTCTGATGTTTCTAGAAAGACCTTGATGAAGAGCAACAGAAGTTTCGGAAATCTATTCTTCTGATACGTGTTTGTCTTTGTATTTGAAAAATATTGCCAGAAAGTAAACAACTGGTCCCACTACCACCCTTCTCCCAGGGCCCGCCTCCCTCAGCTCCGGTGTGGACTAATATGTTAGCCTGCGAACCGACAAGTCTCCAGATGCACTTGAAGCCTTCCCACGCTGCCAAAATTTTCTTGCTAAACACTTCCTAATCTGACACTCTCTCGCCTCCGCTCAAAAACCTTCCTGGCACTCCATGCCCTCCAGTATCCTTCCTTCCCAGTGCTCTCTGCTGTTTAAGTCCACCCACCCCAACCCATCTGCCAGGGAACTCCTTCAGATTTGCCACCATCTAAGCCCACATCCCTTGGGTAGAAAGAATGAGCCGCCGCTGAAGGAGGTAAGGCGGCATCCACCCAGCGGGTCCCTGCCCCAGACATTCTATCCGGTTTGCCCAGCACGCCCCATTGCTTCAAAGTCTACTCCCCTCATTTACTTTGGCTGCCCAGCCCCGAAGGCATTTGGACTTGAAGCCGTGAGCCTAAATCCTTGGACCAGCCTTCCTCTAGCCACCCAAACTCAACTCCTTTATAGACGCCTTCACTGAACAAACAGTTATCAGTGTGTCAGGCATTGCGCGAAGGCAGCGATGACACAGTAATAACAGAAAATAATAAGGAAACCCTCTCTTATCTCGTGGAGTTCATAGAATAAAGAATTATTCAAGTAAATATAAGTAGAAAGTAAGTGCTAAGAAGGAACTATATGAGGCTCCTAAGAGTTCACCGTAAAAAGAACTAGCCGAGTCGGGAAGGCATCCCTTTGAGAGCTGAAGGGCGAGCGAGGGAAAGTCATCAAGGAGGCAAAGTTACATCCAAGGGAGGTAGGGGTGAGGAGGGCGGTACTCCAGGAAGAGGAAGGACATGTTCAAAGGTCCTGTTCCTTCTCGAATTCTTTCTCCAGTATGCACACCATTAGGGAGCTTCCCTACGAGGTTATGTTTTCTTTTTTAGCAGGTCATTATTGGCTTCTAAACTAAACAAAGACTCCCATTGCAAAATCAGAGCAATCATTGTTTTCGAAAGACTTAGGCTGTAATGTAAAAACAAAACAAAAGAAAACAAAACCAGTGCTTAGGTTTCAAAACATGTATTTACAAAAATATTTTTCTATATTTCGACACCCTCGTTTTTTCACAGCTTGTCCCTTCTTTAAGCTAAGGATTTATATCAGAGTATTGGAAGCATTCACTTCTCATCCACTTTCTGACAAATTCCAGTTGCTACCATAAAATTTAATTTGCCGCTTCTCAAAAAAGTCGCTTCGACGTAAAATAACTTTGCCTTCCTGCTAATATTTCACAACTAATTAAAACTGAAAGGACGGGCTGAGTCCTCCCAAACTGGCCCCATCCACAAACCTGCACAATTACAGAATGTGGGGGGAGGCAGGAAAACCCAAGTCTTAAGCGCTGGAGAGCATACAACGCGTCTCCAAACATTTGCACTGCCAAGCGAAACTAGCGAGGATGTTTGGCAAATACGAAAGTGAGATGTGAAAACTTCAGAACAATTGTCTGTGCAAATCATTTCAGGATTTCCAAAGTTCAAAAGACAAGTCATTT
>PITB01035846.1:0-11960 GCA_004024585.1 Paradoxurus hermaphroditus
GGAGGCGGGGGTAGGGGTTCTCAGATGTTCTCAGAAAATAGGTTCCTGGGTTCGTGCAGCGCCGGCGACTGGCAGGTTAGGCCACGTGGACCCCTCTCTCCTGCAGGCCGAGACGCGTCCAGGGCGTTCGTGACAGGGGACCGTTCCGCAGCAGGCCTGGTGGACGACGTATCCGACTTGTCGTGTTCGGAGATGCTGACGCTTCGAAACTGGCTTTCGTTCTACGAGAAGAACTACGAGTTGGTTGGTAGGTATTCCGCAGGCCGTTTCCGGAGAGGCCCTCAGCCGTCCTGCGGTTTTGTAGCGGGTTGAGTCCAGGAGAGCGGACTCGAGGTTAAATCTGTAAAATACGCATGGATTTTTCACGTTCAACTCTGGGTGTTGGCGTGGCAGTGAGTCCCGAGGGACGTGGCCGGGACACGGGTTGCCCTCAGTCTTACTCTTGGGAGAGGACTGTGCAGCCACGCAGTCTGGCCTCCGCTGCCCCGAAGCCAGGGCCTGCCTGCCCCACGCTTGAACCGCCAGCCCCGGGAGCCTCGCCGTGCCCCAGGCTTCCCCGTCGGGCAGGCCCGGAGCCTCAGTTCGTGCGCCGTTCTCACAAACACAGATTTATTTTGTCCCGTAAGGAGACAAACGTTAGTCCGTGTCCGTCCTGAAGGAACTGTCTCCCAGGCGGAAGTCAGGCTCACCCCACGTTGGTTAAACCCGGTCACGCAGGGCACCGCACTTGCCACTTCCCGGCGACGCTGGAGGGAGTCACCTTGTAAACAGACACCGAACGGTGTCCTAAAGAAATGTTAGACCCTTAGCACTGGATGGCTTTGTACACCCGGAAAATTGGGGTGTTTGGGGCCTTTTCCATCCACCGCAGCCCTGACCTCTCCCTGGAGCCCAGCTTGGACACAGCTCACTTCCCGAGGGACATCGTTGTCACCTCACCGCCGGAACGGGTCTCGGTTGGAGGCGTTCTCTCTCTGCCCCTAACCCCTCTGAGTGTCTGCTCTGTCATTACTACCTGGGGCCCCTCTTCTGAGAACCTTGCCATTTGTACTAACTCCTCTGCTCCCTCCACATCCGACCAATGAGGCCTTTCTTCACAGCCTCTAACGTTCCTTCTGTTTCCAGTCCCGCCCCGCACTCCAGTCTGCCCCAGGTCATTCCTGTCCCCACTGAAGGACCTGACCTCTCTGCAGGCCTCAGGAGGCCGGGCTCTCCCTCTGCCTAGGAGGTTGGCTGAAATATTACTGGTTAGGAAGGAAAAGAAACCCTAACACAGAAGAATAAGGACAGAGCCCTGCGGGTGGGCAAAGGTGCCAGACCAAACACGTCGCCCTCCCGTGTGGGGAGCAAAGGGCGGTGTTTGTGGACGTGAGTGAACCAGCCTGGCCTGGGGAGGGCTCGTGTGTGCGCGCGCGAGGGCGGGGGCGAGCGTCTGACGACCCGCTGTGGGTTAGCTGAGCTTCTGTCCCCGTGGGAACCGGGCCCGCGAGGAGTGGTTGCCGTCCCTGCGCGGTTAGCTCGCTGCGTGGGAGGTGGGGCGCGTTAGGCCCTTCCGGGGCCCAGAAACCCTCAGGCCCCCACAGAGGGTGAAGGTTCATTCTGTGCCGCGCACACGCAGTGAGGACGGGAAGGCGTCCTGGCAGCCGCACGGCCAAGCCGCCCGAGCAGAGGAGGGGTCTCTGGGCTCTGCGTGCAGCGCTGGCCGGAGGCCGCCGGAGTGGCCACGGCTCTCAGGACACGGCCTCCACGGCTCTCTTCTCCGTCCCCGCTACCACCGCTGCCCCGGCCTGGGTCTCACTTCTAAAACCCGCCCCGACAGGCTGCTCACCTTGCCCAGAGACCCCCTCGGAGAACGCTTTCTGCTGGGCCGACTCCTGGGCTGCACGCCTGGGACTAGGGTCGCGACCCTTCGTTTGTGCTAGTAAGCATTTAAAATGAACGCTCGCTGCTAAGCTGTCGTGAGCGCTGGGGCTTCACTGGCGGGGAGAGACATCGTCAGTAAGGAATCCGGCGACACAGTTCCAGACAGGGCTGTGGACCACGAAAACAAACATGGGGGGGGCGTCTGTGGCACCTTCAGAGCAGACGGGCAGGGGAGGCCTCCAGGAGGGGCTGGGAGTGAGGGGCAGTCAAACCGAGGTCTGGGGAGAGAACGTTCTAGGCTCGGGGAACAGCGGTGCTGAGGTGAGGAGCAGCACGGCCAGCGAAGAGAAAGGAAGCCGCGTGCTGGAGCCCGCGGCACCCGAGGGGGCGGGATGGCCGGAGCCTGGAGGCCCTGACGAGGAGTCTGTATTCGGTCCACGTGCTGTCAGAAGCCACTGGAGGGTCCAGACCAGACATGGAGGGGACAGGGTGTGACTCGTGTTTTCTGAAGATGGCTCTGTTGCTTTGCGGAGAAAACCGTGGGGAGGCATGGACTGAAGTGGGCGCAGCAGGTGAGGGGGCCACTGCTGGCGTCCACGGTTCGGGTGAGGGCGAACAGGACGGGCAGAATCGCGGTGGCTTTTAGTCGGACTGACGGTGTTTGCTGCTGGACGGACACCAGCAAAGGGAAGCGTCGCTGGAGCTGAAGGAGGTGGTGGCTCGTGATCCAGGTCACAAAAGTAACGTGAACAGAACTGAAGTCGGGACGCTGGGACCCGAGGGGTGGCCTGGATGCTGGGCATGTGGCACGTAGCCGCCCCTAGTGTCCAGGCACAGCGGGGGCGGGTCTGCCCTGCCCCCTGCTCCTCTCGGTCAGCCCTTCGAGAAGCGCTTTCTGCGGCCTGTCCCTGGCGCGGCTGGTGCTGCCCGGCCGGGGCCCGCACGGTGGGACTCCGGAGAGCCCGTCCCGAAGGAGAACCGACCGCTCTGGCCCAGGCCCACGGACCACTCGCTGGTCTTCCGGAAGAATCTAAAACCGCACTAAAGGACCGAGACCGAGCGGGAAGAGGTGGTGGGTGGAGCTTCACGGGCCCCCCGGCGACTCAGCCTCCTGTCTCTCCCCCGGGAGCTGGGTCATACGTGCTTCAGAGGGTTCTCGGAACGGCGGTGCAGCGTGAGCACCGCGCCCGACTCCCAGGAAATGCTCGACAGGTGACTTATTGGTGGCTGTACGGGACAAAATAACCCAATGTTGGGAAGAACCGAGCCACAGAAACGTCGTCTGATCAGCCAGTCACTTGTGTGACCAGTGCCCCGAGCACCGAAGGACGGTCGCACGCGGTTCCGCCCTCGGGAAGCGGCGTCTGCACGTGAGGCGGGGCCGATGGCCTCCGTGCTGGAGGCGGCCACAGCTAGAGCAGGGGTCTCGTCAGACACCGAGGGTTTAGTCTGCAAGTCAGGAGCCCTGGGGACTTGCACTTACCCACGGAGGTGAGTGTCCCTCCCGCCGTGACCCTGACCTCCGCTCTCGTCACCGCAGGAAGGGTGATAGGAAGGTTCTACGGAGAGGACGGCCTCCCGACCCCGGAACTGACCCAGGTGGAAGCCATGATCACGCGGGGCGCGGAGGCAGGCAGGCGGGCGCTGGAGGAGAAGCGGAAGTTCCCGCCCTGCAACGCCGAGTGGCGCTCCAGCCGGGGCGGCCGGCTCTGGTGCTCCCCGGAGAGGTAACCGGGCTCCCCTCGTGCCCTCCCGGCCTCCCTCCAGGGCGTCCCGTCCGTGACTCGGTGAGGCCGGAACCCAGCCGTTGGCCCAGGGGGGCCTTTCCAAAGGGCCCCCGCTCTGGGAGCGATCTCCAGCGTGGGCTCCGTGTAGCAGCCTTCTGAGAACCGGAAACAGTACCGACCGTGAGGCTGAGGCCGAGACCCCGGCCTGTGTTCCGTTTGTGTGAATCCCCGGGACCCTGGCCTGGGCACAGGAAGGCCTGAGGGCCGCTGCTCGCTTTGGCCTGTCGATCCACCCAGGGGCTCCATTTCCTCCGCACGGACCCCACCCCTGCCCACGGGAGACGGGGGGAGGGGTGGGGACGGCCACTGGCAGCGATAGCCTGAGATGCCATCTCAGCGTACGGCCGTCCCCACAGGGTTACAGCAGGCGCGCCCGGTTAGGGTGGACGCTGCAGGGACCATCCCAGGTGGTTTGCAGAGCGGGAGACAAACCGTTTTTCTGCTCCTGTGACCGGGCCAGCCTGGATCACACGCGCCCGCAGCCCGTCAGTCCCCTTAGCGGCGGCGTGGAAGGCGAACTCCCACCACCAAGCCTCCGAGGCCTCGCAGTAGGAGCCCAGCTCTCTCCCCACAAGGGTAGGGAAGCCACTTCCCAAAGCGCTAACTGTGCAGACCCCTCCTCTTCTGTGGGGAGAGGCCTTCTTGCCCCACTTGCGGCCGACTCCTTGTGCAGAGAGCAGAGCCACCTGCTCGTCCTCGGCCCCGCGCCTGTATCTGTTTCCTCTAGCTTAATTCAGGGGAGCAGGGGCACCGTGGCCGAAGGAAAGCTCCTGCCGTCCAGTTCTGAAGAGACCAGGCCTGCCCACCCGAGGGGAGGGGCTGGGACGCGGGCCCGAATGTGGGGGGGCCTAGAGAGCAGTGGTCCCCTGGGAGGCTGTCTCCCCCACCCCCGCCCTGTCTTTGTGGCCCCTTCTTGCCCCCGTGCCTTCCCCACCCTGGCCGGTGCGCCCTGTCCCTGCTCCTCAGCCGGGGCTGTGCAGACAGGGACTGGTGTGGAGGAAGGAGGCTCGCAGGAGGCGTTTTTGAGCCCGGACAGCCTGTTCCTGGGGGAGCTACCGGCGGGGTGGTTTCTAACCAGGTGCTGGTCCCAGACACTGGGACGTACAGGGGGCCCCAGGTCCAGAATCTCACCTTCCTTGTGAGCCCATGGGGACTCCGTCATCTCGGCCCCGGACAGGAGGTTGCTCAGGCCAATAGGAGGTTGGGCCGGAGTGTAATGCTCCACCTCTGAAGCCTGGTGACCTCCAGGATGGGCCTCTCGCAGGGGGTGACCCGTTAGCCTTGGGTCGCTGCCTCAGTGGCCCACGAGCCCCAGACCCTAAGACGGAGACTCGGCCTGTGCTGGGATGCAGCAGGTTACGGAGCAGAGACTCGGGGCCAGACGCTGCTTCTGAAAAGCTCACAGGCCAGTGGGGAATGTCTGCCCCTGGGAAGGCACAGGGCAGGGCAGGGCCAGGGGACAGGACGGTGGACTCTGCCCTCGGCAGGGGATGCTGGAGGAACTGGGAGAGCACGAAGGGCTGGGGGACACACGTCACATCACTCCCCCTTCCCCCTCCCCAGAGACTCCCGCGTCCACGCTGGTAAGAGTCCCCTCTTCTTCTGTCCTTAGTGGAGGTGTGAGCAGAGACTGGACCGGTGTCCCCAGGAAGCTGTATAAACCAGGTGCCAAGGAGCCCCACTGTGTGTGCGTGAGAACCACCGGACCCCCCAGCGACCAGGCTCCGGGCCTCCCCGTGCACACAAACCGTGGGGACTTGGACCACCCCCACTTGGGGGAGTACGCGGGCTGCCCCCCACTGGCCGTCACCTGCTCCTTCCCACCGCGATGACCACAGACAGCCCCGCCTGCCGCACCCACTCGTGGCTCCCGACACGAGGCGGGCGCGCCTGGAAGCACCCACCCACCCTCTCCTGCGCTTGGGACGGGATCGTGGCCGCCTGCCCGTGGCCGAGTGTCCCCCACACCCGCCTGCCCCCTCCGTCAGAGCCCTCAGAGGTCAACCAGCCTCAGGACTAACGGGACTGCCAGGTCAGGCGCCAGGGGCACCGGCAGACACGTCCAGAGAAGCCACGTAAATTCACACGTCGGCATAACTCCCAGGTTCCCCGCTGGCTAAGCTTGTGACCCCTGACTCTTCCCGCTTTTTGTACGTCTGAGACCCCTGCCCGGAGCCACAGCCACAAGTCGTTGGTCTGAGCCAAGCCAGTACCGCGAGAGGCGACAGTGAAGCCAGGGAGGCTGGCTCTGGAAGTAGACGGGCTTTTGCTCATACGGAGGCAGCGGTTCCAGAGGCCTCCGAAAAAAGCAACGACTTGAAGTGGTGGTATTCTCTCTCTCTTGGACACTCAGGTGTGGGAGACGTCTGCGCCTGCACAAAAAGTACTTTCCCAACCCTGACGCCTTTCCCGGTGGGTCGTGTGTCCGGGGCCACCTGTGATCCCTGCGCCGACCCAACGAGCTTCCTGTCCAGGCGGAGCGGGTGGGGGAGGAGGCTCCGCCCTCAGGCGAGGCCATGCCCGGTGCCGTCCCAGATTCGGGCCTCTCCTCCTGAGCCTCCCGGTCCCCCAGCTCTTCCCTGAACACCTGCCGTCCTCCGTCATGGACTCGGTGGCTTTCCAGAGCCGCCCGCTCGGCAGCGGAGGCTGTCTCCCCTCCCCTGGCAGCAGTGGGCGCCTGGACACCCCAGGGCCGCCCTCGGCCGCCCCCGCCTGCCTTGGCTCTTCCCCGAGCGTGCGGGTCACGAAGGAAACGCCGCTCTGCAGCACTGACCGGCTTCCCGCCGCGGCGTCGAAAGCTGCCCCCGCAGTGTCTACTCGCTGCCCCTGCTTCTCCGCCCCACCCGCCCTGCCTCAGTCGCCGGCTCCTGCCCTTCCCTGCTCGACGGCAGGGCAAATTCCGCACTGGGAATTCACTCCCACGGCCACGGCCTGCCCGGACCCGTCACGCTCGAGGGCCCCGTGGAACCCTCCCTTAGCTCTTGCCTGACTCCTTCCCCGCCCCAGCACCCCTCCCAGCCTGGGGGCCCCCACCCAGGTCTCCTACGTCGGCTGCACCCGGACCCCACGTTTCCGGCATTCGGTCTCCTCTTCCCTGGTGATGTCCCCGTGGCCATGTAGGCCCAGTCACAGCGAGTGAGGGCCCCGCAGCCACGCGGCGCGCCTTGCTCTGCCGCTCGTCTCCTCCCACCCAGCCCCCCGGTCCCAGGCTCCCCGCCCCCTGCACTGCTGCGAGCGGTCCCCCTGGATGACCAGGGTGGCCCCCACATCCACTCCTTGGCCGCAGGGACCCCCCCAGCCGTGGTCCTCCCACCACCGCCCCGTGCGCAGCTCCCTGCAGCCTCCTCTGAGCCGCAGGTGCCTGCGGGGGAGGGGGTCCTCCTCCAGGCTGTCCCTCCTCCTGTGCGGTTTGCCCACCTCCGACCTCATGACAGCTAAGTCAGCACCGCCTGGGAGCCTGTGCTAACGTGGCCCGTGACACCTTGTTCTTGTCCATGGGTTTCCTGTCTGCCTCCCTCCCCGGACACAGCCCGAAGTCACCCAGCTTCAGGTCCCACACCCGCGGTACCCGGCACGTAGTAGGTGCGCAGAGTTAGCTCTGAACTTGCAGATGAGGCAACCCAGGCGCAGAGTCTAGTAAGGGCCCAGACCAGTGGATACGAGTCTAGAACTGCAGGTTCTCATCCTGAGAGCCATACAGCCCTTGGCCGCATGCCTGCTGTCCCTGCTGGTGGGGACCGGCACGCATCTGGCCCTCCGTGGTCCACAGCTATCTACAGGCACCTGTATATGGTGGGGTGGGGTGGGGTGGGATGGGGGCAGGCGAGGCTCCTGACCCCGGAGCTCCGGTGTGGCCCCAGAGGCCATCCTCGGGACGGGAACGAGGGACAGGGTGGGGGCCGGGTCCAGAGTTCAGACCCTTCCGAAACAAACTGAAAATGGGAAGAAGCAAGACCAGACCCTCCCTTACCGTCACCCCAGCCGAGTGTGGCCAGAGGGCCCTGGGCACCCACTCTCCGCCTGCAGGCTGCTTGCTCACTTCCTGCTCAAAAAGAACGACGCCGACCACGTACTCTATCGTGAACAGCCTCCTCGGGGTGGGGCTCCGCCGAGGGTAGGCTGTCAGTTTGATGGTCTGAAGGGCTCGCCATGAATGAGCTGGCAGTCACTGGAGGAATGCCCGTCCTTCCCTCCCCGGCCCCCCCCCAGCCCCCGTGGAGACGGCCCCGGGCAGACCTCAGGTAGAGTGAGGCAGGCCCCCCGCGATGGATGCCACGCAGTGCAGCCTAGGCGGGTAAGATGTGCTGGCAGAGGGAGAGGATGCTGGCAGGGGGCTTCTAACCTCTGTGCCTTGAGAGAGTCCTGGGAAGGGGTACGACAGTCACCGTCTGCTTTCTGCCAGCCTCGTGGGCAGGGCTATGTTGGCCAGGCTGGGCAGCTGACGCCCAAGGGTGTCGAGAGGCTGGGGTCAGAGGGGGCCACGCCAGAACACTGCCCCGTCCCTCGCTTGCTCCGCTGTGGGACAGCTGCGGTCAGAGAGACCCCACACACAGCCTGGGGCCGTGACTGTTCAGAAACTGGCAGTGGACAAACCGAACCCTGCCTTGAGAGCCCTCCCACCGTAGAGCCCCCAGAGTCTCTCCTGCAGGGACACCACGCGCAGGGCTCCCATCGGCCCTCGGTACGCACACCGCCATCGGTGTCCCCCAGGGGAGGAAGGACGTACTCCCTGCCTCTGGTCGCCTTCCTCGGGACCGCGGGTCAGCGCTTCCGTGCGACGGGCACAGAAACTAAGGCCCAGACATTGGGAAACAGGCCCAGTGCTGTCCCCTAATCAGGAACAAAGCAGAACAAAGGCCCAGTGCGCCTCCCTGGCAACCGTGCTGGAGTGTGCCCGTGCCCAGTTCTTGTTTGTACTCCAGGTTCCGACTGGCGTTACTGGGGACTGCCCTGTGGTGACTGTGAACTAGGGTGAGCAAGCTAGAAGACGGAGAGGAAGAGGGTGTGAGTCCCCGAGTGTGCGAGGACCTGGTCAGCTCCCGAGAGGCCTCAGCGGGGCCGGCTCCCCGGGAGGAGCGCGAGGGAGAGCGCGGCCGCCCACACCAGCAGGGCTGAAGTCTGGGCCCAGCACGTGCGGGCGGCTGGGCAGGGGCGCCTAGAACAGCTCCTTTCCGACTGCCGTCAACAACGTGCTTCTGAGAAGGGTCGGTCATTCACACTTTCCTAGAGGGTGAGCTATTAAAGAAATGTATCCACATATCAAGAGTTTGAAAAATTTGTTTTTAATGCTTATTGGTACTTCTGCATTAAAAAGTAGCTACAAACGTCTCATTAAAGTTTCCACATTAAATGTTAAATGCACAACTTTACCTCGTAAGAAACGGTTACGGGAAATGCCGATACCAGTATCTGAGAAATACATTCCGTCGCACGGACAGCTGGAAGAGCCTCCCGGTGCCACACACGCCGCCGCCGTCCCACACCGAGCACCACCCCGAACGGCGTGGAAGCTGAAGTGGCCAACCCAGATGTGCACCTCCAGCTTCCGCCCTTCCCGGGGCGTCACACGGGCGTCACGGGGACAGCAGGTGCACACGCCTGCCAGGAAAGGACAAGTCGCAGGGTCGAGTGGTTTAGAGCCCCTCACTACGGAGGGCCGGTGTGGTCGTGACCGGCCACGGGTTATCTGCGCCACACAGAACAGGCACCGTACGGGCAACGAACGATCCAAAGAAAGTCTCCGAGGCGCCGACGAGTCGGGAGTTCAGCAGGTGCCGAGTGCGCCCCGCGGGCAGTCCGCGCCTCGCCGAGCCACTCCCCCACGACGAGAACCCTCCGCGGCCGGGGCTGCTTCAGGTCAGGGGCCCGTGCCCAGGTCTTCCGTGGCTCGTCCTGGGGAAGCAGTCCCGGCCGTGGAGGAACCGGTGTCCGGAGCTCCTTCAGTGCCCGTCGGGACAGCGTCACACTCACCTGCGTTACTCCTGTCCCCTGGGGGCCTGAGCGTTCGCGTCGTCAACCGTGTCGTTCTCTCCCGTCGAGCAGCCCCGATGACGACGAGAGCTCTCCCCTCCCTAGGCTCTCCCTCCGCTCCACGCCGCCGGACGAGATCAGCGCAGGACCATTCGGGGTAACGGGCAGGAGGCACTGGCATGCGGCGGTGGCGAACCCACCGGGCTCCCGTGCAGGAAAAGGAGTGGGGACAGCCAGAAGTGACTCAGGGCTGAGGTAGAGGGCCAGCGGTCATGGGGACCCCACTCCTGGAGAGGGTAGGGCGGGCGACCTGGCGGTCTGGTCCAGCCTCAACCAGCGGGGGGATGGGGCTGACCGTGCGCGGGAAGCAGACTCCAGACGGAACACGAGTTTTAGGACATCACCCTGCGAGACACCGGAACTCACGGAGAACTGAAACATCCCAAGTGTAGGCACTTAAGTTTGGTGGGAAACTCCCGGTTAGAGGTTCACAGCAGGTCAGTTTAGCCGTTGGCCTTACACACAGGCTCGTGTCGCACGAGAGTCTTTAAAGAGGGCAAGCCGGGTACGAGGGCGCGGTCCGGGGAGGCGGGCGGCGAGCAGGAGGCAGTGAGAGCTAAGTCGCTGATGCACACGCTGTATCTCATCAAGTTCACTCCTCCCGCTCTACCGCTAACAACTGGCAACTTTCTGAACGGACCAAATTGAGACTTTGCGACCAGTACGCAAGCTACAGGGTAAATCCTCACGAAGAGCTAGGCAGTTCTGTAGCGTGTGAGGTCCCAGCCTGGGCAGTGACAGGCTCCCACGGACGGCCGCCACGGGACGTGCTGCCTGCAGCCCAGCGAGCGCCCCCGACACCGTGGGAAGGCCGCTCTGTGTACACGTGTGAGGACGCACCCTGAAGCCAGTGCAGAACTCACGGAACGTGTCCCCACGTGGCTGCTCGGCACCACGGCCACCCCTGGACTCGGGAGAAACAGAAGCTTGGTGCCACATTCTCAACACGACTTAGAGATTTTAAGTGCAATTAGAGGCAAGACTGTTACTGGACTTGGTCACGGTAAGGCAGGGGCACGACAACCAGCCCCGTCCCCGGCTGCCCGCCCACACTCCGCTCTCCACCGGGACGTGAGAAGAGCGAGCATAAACGTACCAAGCGCCTCGAGTCACATCTGAAGCACAGTTCTCGTACTTTCCAACTACAGAGCCAAGTCGCCTGCCTACGCCCCACTTCCTCGGGGCCCAGATCAGGCATCCGAACGTGGACGCTGACCACAGGCCTCACGTGGGCAGGTGTTCACCAATCCAGTTGCTTCTTGATAAAAATTCTGTACCAAATATGTCAGATTTTAGGGAACAGGGAAACCCTTCTAAGTAACTTTTTCTTTTAAACATTGTGCACAAGCTCGTGTTAACATAGAAAGCACATGTATTTCATAAACCACAGAAGTATTAGAAAGGAGGGCTCCGGATTACCAGCTCGTGTTACACACGTATTTAGGCCAGAGAACGTACAAACGTACAGCAGCAGAGTGCGCACACCACTACCGAAGAGCACAAACCGAAAAACCCAGGCTGTGGCAAAAAAAAATTTAGCCCCTTCACGCTCATGTCCATTCTTCGTGACGCGAACAGGACGCAGTGGTTACCGAGCGTCAGCGGGACCAGCGGGACGACGGAGACCGTTCATCTCCAAGGAGAACTCGAACCCACGTGTTCATCTCAGAATCGGCTCCCTTGAAGCAGTGGTACAAGTTTCTCTTAAGTATACATTGTTTTTTTTAAAAAACCGGCCAAACCTTCAAGAGAAGTTCGGCGCTGCAGGGGTAGTGCGAGCGCGGGCGGCGACCGAGGCCCGCTCACGCCGGGACCTCACTCGCTCCGGGCTCAGCATCTTCCCCGCGGGCTCGCACACGCGGGGCTGACCTGGCAGCCGCCAGCCTGGGGCTGTGCCCAGGCCCGGGCGACGGTCTCCCTCCCGGGGAGGGACTCTCCGTAGGAAGTGCGCTGAGGTCCGACGCAAGCGGGCCACGAGAACCGGGGCTGCCGGAAGCGGGGGTGTCTCAGAAAGTGGGTGGCGCAGGCGTCCGAAACAGCGCACCGCGGTGTAAGCTCGGCTCTGCCACCACGCCCCGGCGGCAGAGTGAGCGAGGCCTCTGCAGACAGGAAGCGGCGGGACAGAGAACGGGACGCTGCCCTCCTGACGCCCACTGGGGACGCCGGTAAAGCTTTCAGTTAAGGCCACGATTTTTCAGCTCTCATCTTTGAACCCTGTTTTAGAAAGATTTTGCCTTTTTTAAAGGGCTAGTGCCCTAAAAATACAGCTTAGCTTTTCAA
>PITB01035847.1:0-11976 GCA_004024585.1 Paradoxurus hermaphroditus
CCGAGTTGCTTAGCCAGCCAATTTATGGTGTGGCCAATGTCCGCCATTGAGCCATTCCAATGGGGATGTGGTGATACCCCCATGTCCTTTTAATCAGCATCCCTGTGATGTCTAATGAGCCCATCACCTTCCCAATGTTTTCAGTTATTTATCTACCTTCTTTTGTCAAGGACGTGCTCAAATCGTTTTGCCCTTTGGTTTATTGGATTGCCTTTCATTCTCTGATTTGTAGTTTTCACATAAACTTGAACAGTCCTTTCTTTGAATGCATACTTAAATATTTTGCTTTGTTTTAATCATAGCAAATAGGAAAACTTAAATCACGAAGCCTGATGTGCCTGTTGTCCCTTTTTGAGTCTTTTTGAAAGAAATTGTTCCTATCCTAACGCAAGGAAAAACACACGAATGTTTTCTTGCTAATGCTTTCTTGTTTCATTTTTACATTTAGATCTATGAAATTGATATTTGCGTATAGCATGGAATAAGAAATATTTTTTCTCCCATGTAATATCCAGTTGATCCAAAAGCATTTAATGAAAGCTCATGCTTTTTCCACTGAAGCACTGTGTCATAAATTAGGTAACTGCATAGACGTGGGCCTATTTCTGGATTCTGTGTTCAGTTTAATTGGTTTATTCACCTAACCCTGCACCAATACTACTCTGCTAATAAATGTACTTCTGCAATTTTATGCTGTCTTAAATAGTAAAATATATGAATAATAAATAGTCAAGAGTTATCAATGGATACAAAAATCAGTGAATAAAAATTTGAGTCGTAAGAGATTATAGCCTCAAGTATTTTCCTCGAAAGCTAATTAAGACTTACAAGGGGAAAGCAAAGGCATCTTTACAACTAAGAAACTGGAAAGACATCACCTCAACAAAATGATTAAAGTTCATGTTACCAGTAACTGCACAAATGCACTTTATGTAACTGCCGATAATATGCACAGAAAAAACAATTTCTGCCAATAATGCATAACCTGGGATTACTCACGAGAAAATATCGTATACACTTAATGGAGAGAGAGTCCACCCATGTCACCAAAGGCAAACAAGGGCTGTGAAACTGTTTCAAATTAAGAGAAACACATAATCCATGGTTTTCTTGCTGTGAAGAACATACAGGTTGAGCTGACAGGTACTGCAGACAAGTTCCAAAATGCTGCAATAAAGAAAATATTGCAATAAAGTGAGTTAAATATTTTTTTTGTTTTTCTAATACAGACAAAAGTTACTTTTACATTATACCTTGGTCTGTTAAGTGTGTGATAGCATTATGTCTAAAAAAATATCTACTTTAAATAAAGAATAGTTTATTGCCAAAGATTCACTTTTATTGCTAAGGTGAGCTTTATTGGGAACCATCATCTGAGTTTCCAGAAAGTCATAATCACTGATTACATATCAACATGACAATAGTAATGAAAAAGTTTGAATTACTGTAAAAATTACCAAAGTGTCGCTCAGAGACATCAGGCGAGCAAATGCAAATGTTGGGGGGTGCTGCTGGTGGACTTCCTTGATGCAGGGTCGCCACAGACCTTTAAGCAGAGTGTGCTAGGAAATGAATTAGTGTCTGTAACAGGAAGATGGAGAGTCTAAGGTTAAGATGGTGGCAAAGGAAGACGCTGAACACACTTCCTCCCTGGAACATAACAAATTTACAGCTATGTATGGAATAATTTCTTCTGATGAAAGTCCTACAAACGAGATGGATAGCACCTGCGTGACCACCAAAATGTATAAAACAAATATTAACAGACCTAAAGGGATAAATTGACAGCAATACATTAACTTTAAGGCACTTTAACACCCCACTTGTATCCATGGGTAGAATATCCAGATTAAGAGGGAGAAAGAGAGAGAGAGAGAGAGAGACACCAAGAAACACTCATAACTATATAGAACATAATATATAATAATAATAATAATAATAATACATAGAAATAATAAAGATAAGAGTGGAAATAGAGGAGAAAGAAAGAAATAGAGAGACAAAGAGAGAGAGGCCATAATCTCCTGGCTTCATGGGTTTGAGCCTGGGATCTGGATGTGTGCCAGTAGTGCAGAACCTGCTTAGGATTCTCTCTCCCTCTCTCTCTGCCTCTCCCCCATTCGTGCTGTCTCTGTCTCTCTCAAAATAAATAAACTTAAAAACAAACGAATGAACAAACAAAAAACTCCTAGAAGAAAACATGGCAGGAAGCTCCTTGACATTGCCCTTACAGGTGTTTTGGTTTTTTTTGCATCTGACTTCAAAAGCAGAAGCAACAAAAGCAAAGATAAACAAATGAAATTTGGTCAAACTAAATGAAGAAAATTATCAACAAAATGAAATGGCAGCATACGAAATGAAAGAAGGTATTTTCAAATCATAAATCTGATAAGGGGTTAATATTCAAAAAATCTAAAAAGTCTCATTAAAGCTCAGCAACAGAAATAGACAATCTGATTAAAAACTAGGCAGATCTAAATATACATTTTTCCAAAGAATTCATACAGAGGACCAACGGGCACATGGAAAGATGTTCAACATTACCAATCGTTAGGGAAATGCAAATCGAAACCACGATAACGATCAGAATGGCTATTGTCAAAAAGGTAAGAAGTAACGAGTGCTGGCAAGGAGCTGGAGAGAAAAGGAACCTCACGCCCTGTTGGTGGGAAGGGAAATTGGTGCAGCCGCTATAGAAAACAGTGTGGAGATTCCTCAAGGAATTAAAAATAGAACTCCCATATGGCCTTGCAATTCTTCTCCGGAGTATTTATCCAAGAGAAACAAAAACACTAATTCAAAAGATATATGCACCCCAATCTGGATTGCAGCATTACTCATAATAGCCAAGATAAGGAAACAAACCAATTGCCCATCCACAAATGAATAGGTTAAAAAATGCGCTATATATATGCAATGGAATATTCCTCAGCCACTAAAGAATGAGATCTTGCCATTTGCGACAACATGAAGTACCTTGAGGGTGTCATGCTAAATGAAATAAGTCAGACAGAAACACAAATATTAGATAATTTTACTTAGAAGTGGAACCTAAACAAGTAAAACAAAACAAAAGCCAGATACATAGTTATAGAGAACAGAGCGGTAGTTGCTGGAGCTAGGGTTGGGGGCCAAAATGGATGAAGAGGATCAAAGGGTACAAACTTCCAATTATAAAATAAATCATGGGGATATAATATACAGCATAGGGAATGACGTCAGTAATATTGTATCAGCTTTGTATGATGACAGATGATAATTAGACTTATTGTGGTGATCGGTTCACAGTGTATACAAATAGCAAATCATTTTTCTGTGCACGTGACACTAATATAATATGGCATGTCATTATACTTCAACATAAAAAAAGAACGTGATAGGAAATTGGTGAAAAATGAATAAGAAAGTCACATCAGAAAATAATACTGAATGAGCATTAATTTCTTGGTTTTGATAATCTACTGTGGGTATTTATGAGAATGTTGTTTTTATGTAATGCTCACTGAAGTTTTTAGTTATAACGAGGTGCCATGTGTGCAAGACACTCTTAAATGATTTTTAAAAAAAGTCACTATATAGTATATATGGAAAAAATATCAAACAAGTAAGTTGTTGGCATTTTGGGAATTTGGGTGAAGGGTTTTGGGGAAGTCTTTGTGCTACACCAGCAAATGCTCGGTAAGTTTGAATTTACATCAAAATCGAACATGAAAAAAAATTTCTTTTTCATAATCATTTTTCTGATAGTCGGGTATCCGGCGTCCCCATGATCAACAATGAGCCAGTCAAGACATGACCAGTCTAGTCTACATAATTAGTCTCTGAATCTGTATGATTTTATATTTTCAAGAGCTAAACCTTTAATTTATTAAATGTGAAGTCGATACTGGGGAGGTTTTCAGAGTTTTGTATTTTTATTGCTGCCTCAAAGAGACTGTAGGCAAGATTTGAGATCAAAAACGGAACCAGAGGCATAGTCAGCCAAGTACTCTCAGTAAATCTTCTCTCTACAAAAGAACACCTGTCAGTCAGTAAGAAGACTTGGGATATCGATTTAGGCTCAGACGCTAACATATACTTAAGGATGATTGCCAGGCAAATAACGTTTACTTATTTGCGTCTGGGTTATTCTGTGTATAAAAGAAGGATCTGAGACTCATCAAATTGTAAAACACCTTCCCTTCACCTAGAACTATTTTTCAGATGGGGAGAATACATGAGGTAGAAATGACCAAGACTTCGAGACTGGTCATCGTTTAACACCCTCAAACATAGGAAAATTAATAGAAAGGTTTTAAAATAAAGATGGTGGTTTTTAAATTTAAATGACAGTAAGAGTTCAATGTTAACATATACACACACATATATACATACACATATATACACACACATATATATAACACATATATACACACATATATATGTATGCATATATGTGTATATGTACACACATATAAATATATAACATCTAGTTAATGGTATATTTTAAGCACATAAAAATACAAGTAAAGGATCCAAGAGAGGACCCTGGGAGTTTTTCTTAGATAAACTACTCATAATAACCGATGTTCTGATATCCTTGTTTCCAGTAACTCACTCCATGAAATTCCATGGATTTATTACCCACTGCAGTTTTGTTTTGCCGATATGTTGGAAATCTCTAAAGTGCTAAACTATGATTATTCCGTGTTTTGTTACATGAGCCTGAAGGTATTATTAGTCATTAAAGTAAAGATGTTAGAAAATAGGAAATTATTTCAAATAGCATATTGTTGAAAACTGTTTATTTAAATTCCAGGCTGAATGGTTTTCCTACTTGCATCTAAGCTAATATTGCAAAGATACGTTACCTGAGCTTATCTTTCGTGTGTTGTTTCCTTTGTAGTTTTCCATAATTTCAAACAAATCTGCCCTTTGGTTTCATAGGAAGAAAAAATAACATTTTCTGTGCAATGAAATTCCAGTGTTGCTGGGAAAACGGGTTTAAAATGAGAACATTATGTTTTCTAAAATTATTTAAATTGAAGTGCTTCCAATCTAATAAAGTGTTTTTTGATTTATGGCAGAGGTTTATGTTTTCTTCTTTTTAAACTAAATCTCATCCAGCGATAATTGAAATCCGATGGAGGCTCATGATTAGATAAAGGATCTAATGTAAAAAGACAGTCCTATGAAGTGTGTCCCAAGGAGTGAGTGGGCTTTGAGAGCAGTGTATCTGTTTTGAGATTTTGATAAGTTTGATATTTTGGAGGGGAAATATCTAAGTGTAGGTTGTTGCTTAGGTTTCTGTAGTTATCTCTTTTGAATGTGAAACCCAAAGTGTGTCAGGAATGGCAAAAAGTCTGATATTTTATTTAATTTGCAAGCTAAAAAGTTAGCCTGCCTCATTTTCATTGATTCTGGCACAAGATACAAGACACCTCAGTTTTAGACAAAGAATTTTATTCTCATAACAGTAGACTGAATATCATCATTTTTACATGCCGGTAATCTTATCTCCAATCCCACGGGATGCCATGAAAAAGACGAAGTGACATCTGTACAGGAAAATCACTGCATAACAGAGAGGAAGCCTGAGTTCAGGACACTCGAGTCTTGTATGAGTCTGTCTGACCTTTGGTCTATGGAAGCCAGTATCCACAGTATCAACACCCTTAAAAGAGAATACAACATGAAGACAGAGCATGACTCTGTGATGCGAGGGACTCATGGACAACGGTTTCCCATCACAGTGCTATCACAATGACAAAAGATGAAAAAAATCACATCAGGTATTAGTCACTATTTTCTTCAAATTTCCACATTGAGAAAAACTCTCCTTCGACACTGTATTTTCCCCTTTGATTTCTGATTCTATTTATCTCATTGCCTGTTAGGAAATTGGACTCAGAAAGGCGAAGGTAGTGTGCGTATGTGAAGCCAATACAGGTATATTAACATGATCCCACTCCGGTCTCAACATGCATTCCCTTAATCTCCAACCACATGCTCGGTGTGAATGTATTGCAGCCAAAACCCAATGCTAATAATTGATTCCTTTCTTAGTAAATGGCCCCACACCCTGGGACCCTGTAGGTCACCAAACTTGAATCTTGAGAGATATCTTAAATACATACTTTCTTTTCCTCTTATTCTACAGGAGAAAATTTACGCCAATCCCACGACACTCTCACCATGCCGCCATCTTGACCCAGGCCTCCCTTCTATCTGAAATGGACTTTCCTAGCTAAATTTTATTTGGGTTGCTATCTTGCTTTAAGCCATTTTCGACATTTCAGAATTACACTTCTAAAAGAAAAACAAACCTAGGCATGGCTCTATGAAAATTGTTACATGTCGCCATTTACCTTAGGATAACTCTAGTTTATTTACAGCATAAAAGTCATTTATGATGTCACGCACGCTTAATTAACCGTCCTCATATCTCCCTATTTTCCTACAGCCCCCTTTGTCCTGTTCATTCCTACTTTCTTGCAGTTACCCTCAGATACGATGCCGATCTTTGTCTGAGACTATTTTCTCTTGTCTCCCAAATGAAATCTTAGTCCCCTTTTAATGCTCAGCTATGTGGTTGCCTTCATTGGAAAGTCTCCTGTACCTAATTCAAACAGAATTCATTATTTTCTCATTGATTCCATGACTGTATTTTCTATATAAATCTAGCACACAAATTATTATTCTAGTATGAAGCCATAGACTCTGCTAACTATCTAATAAAAGTTATAGAGACTCCTATATCCACCTACACATTTATGCACGAAGGTTTGTGTACAAATCGGGAGCTTGAAACCCAAGGCCTGCAGATTACAAATACCTAACATCCAATGGATCTCTCATACTCTTTTCTGCAATTGGCGATTCACATACTGATTTTGTAATTTGCTCAAAAGCTCCTTCTAGATGTCATGAAAGCTCCTTTTGGATGTCATAAAGAACTACCCTGTCCTCAAAGAGCTGACTCTCCAGCACAAAATCAATGACACCATCGGGGATTCTTAGAAATCTATTGCTCCAACATCTTTGGTGATATTAGAAGTTTTAGTAACTTCAAAAAGATTTATTGAGTTCTCAAACCAGGCCTGCTCTTTGGACTACAGTCAGTATGTATACAGTTAGTTTGTATATTTAGAAGCTAACATTTATCAAATTTTATTATAGGCCCATTACTCTTATCAGGGTTTTGCATATATGCATGAATTCAATCATCAAGAAAATAATATTAAGTAGCCATTGCCATTAGGTTTATTTTTTAAAAGAGAAAACATGTTTACCAAGGGCAGCGTTAAGATTTGAAATTAGAAATTATGCCTGAAGACCGTAGCCTTGAATATATTGTATTTCTCTCATCCTATTATATTATTTATATACAAATGAATTATTTTTTTCCAAAAATCATAATAATAATTAATTAAACTACCGAATTGAAACAACCCAATCCTTAAAATCCAACATGGCATATTACTAAGATTATGTATATCCTGGAATAGATACTTCTGGAAAAAGAAACTTTCTATAGAAAAAGTTATTTTTCCAGAAGCTACTTTGTTTTCAAATTTAAAAATAGTACTGAAACGAGCCTCTGTTTATTCAACTATATATTAACAGATTGATAATTAAAAATTTTATTGTGACTGGAGTTACAGTCACATAAGAATTCTGACAACGTTTGCTCTAACCCATCTGTTGTTGAGAAAAAAATCACTTCAAATATAATTTATGTAATTTGTAGAAGCATAACACATCATATTTAAATGGTTACAGATATTCCTGTGTCAAAACGAAAAGATGTATTGGGGGCACCTAGCTGGCTCAGTTGGTAGACCATCCTACTTTTGATCTCTAGGTTGTGAGTTCAAGCTCCACTTTGGGTGTAGACAGTAGGTAAAGAAAAAAGAAAAAAGCATATTATTTATTTTCCATTGTTGATTAATTTGTTGTTGGCTAAAGTTGTGTAGCAACAGAATATAACTCCTGGAGTACTTACTGTAGCAAGAATTATTAGCTGGGGATGGACCCGTTATGTATGCAATTCAATCATTTTTAGCAAACCATAAGTTACTTGTCACAGATGATGACTTTCAGTAGCATTTTCTCGCCATGAGTGGTAGAGCAAATTAAATATTTATATGAGCCCCAAATTAACATGTCTCAAAATCATATTTTCTGATCACAAAAAAAGTAATTTTAGAAAATAGAGAAAAAGAAAAAAGAAATGTCACTCTGATAATTCCTACTGTCAAAATATTATTGCAAATGATTTGGTGCATTCTGTTTATATATGTACATTCATACACACACACACGCACACACACTCTCTCTGTCACTCAGTCAGTCACAAAACTTAAAGAGTTTTGAAGCCTAAGCAAACTTTATTAGTTTAAGAACATAGTCATTATGTAATTAAAAATTATCTCATTAAGTACTTTACTAACCATGTAAAATATAATGTGTCCATATAACATTATATTGTATGATTATACTGAAATTAATTTAAACACACTCTAAATATTAGGACTTGCTTGGTTTGCTGTTTTCCTATTAGAATATAAGTGCTATCTCAGACATATAGTAGGATGAAATTTCTATCTTATATAAACATGAGCCATTTTACTTGAATATCTAGAATCTCCCTTGTTGGAGGGAAAAACTGCATAATTTTCTCAGCAGGATTTTTGCCTATTTTTCTAGGAGCAGGGAGATTTTTTTTTCCTATAGTGCCAAGAGAAGCAATGTAAAAATCCAGAATCTCAAATGAAGAAAAAGTATTGTTTGGCCTCTGAAAATGAAATTGCACAAAATTTCCCAATGCATTCATAACCCTTTCTGGGGATTTGTTGAATTTAATGTACTTCTGCTTCTGAAGTCTAGCTTATACACTTTAAATGAATCTATAACTTATTCACTCTTATTTTAAGTCGGACAAGCACACTTTTGAAACCTGTGCATATGCTGTCCAACTTTCTTAAACACTCACCGACCATTACACTAGTATTTCTGCGACCAGATCAAGGGCACATAAAAAACATTAGACAAGATCCCTGCCTTTGAGGGGGTTTTATTTTAGTGGTTGTAATATGGTGGTGGTAAGAAGACAAGGAAAAATACCTATGAGACCAAACAGAAAAGCGTAGAAAAGAGTTTCACAACTGAGGTATAGAAAATATGTTATGGGGGGGGGGAGAAAATATGAGAAGAGGAAGATAAATTGTATTTACCTATAGTAATCAAACCTTTAAGAAGATTTGATAAATTAGTCATGAGAAAACTTAGTCTTCAATAGAATATTTTCACCCAAATAAGCTAAAACATGGAATTCTTATATTCAAGTTACTTTCAAGGAACTATGTCATGAAAACATGAAACATTCTATTACTACCATTTAGTATTTGGGTCAAGTTTTTAATCATAAACCATGCCAGGGACTGAGAATAGCACAGACAGGAGGACGAAGGTAGAGTTGGTGTTTGATGCTTCAAGGCACCATTCATCAAATAAACCACAGGCCTACATCTATTTTTTTTAAAAAAACCTGGACCAACAGATACATCTAGCTGGAAGAAATCTTTGAGAGTATCATGAAAGTCGAGCACTGGTGAGAAATTCTACCTGGGTCTCCCATTCCCTCCAAACCACAGCTCCCTAACCAGAGAAGGGACAAATTCCACATTTTTATGCCTTGGCCTCTAATCATGTCTCATGTTAATAAACAGCGTTTCCTACTTCAGTAGACTGTGAGAGTTAGTTAAGGAAGGTTCCTGAAATATGTATACAAATGCCCAGAAAGGTGCACTGTGTCCGAGCCTATTCTCAATGTTTGATCACCATATGTTTTCACTGATTGATTTTTCGCTTTACCTGGTTAGGACTACAGAATCACTTGGGAGTCTTTTTAAAAAATGGTTCAGCCCTAACCCACACCCTCTGAGGCTGAGTATTTAAGGCTACATCTTCCGGTTTCTACTCTTCAGTCTCGTGGAAGATGATCGAATTTCATAGTTCACATTTGAATTACTTCCATCACGTCCTCAGATGATCTGGTTTAAAAAGCCTAAAATCTACACTACAAACAGTGCACTGTTTGGGACTTCCCTTACTAAATATGTGGATATATTTTTGACAGGTTTTAAAACCAGCAGTTGAAGATGTCCAATCATGAAATTATATGTACCTAAAACATAGCCTTGAAATATATGTATCCAAAAGTTAGCAAATGGGATTTATATCTATTACATATATTATTAAAATCCATTTTGTTCACCATATAGCGTATCATCATTTTAGATCAAGCGAAATTACTTTCAATATTCACACGACAATTACAGGACATTTTGTGACAGGAGATCTAAGTACGTTGCAATCCTTACTTATCCATTACTTAGCTTTTTTTTTTAATTTTTTGTATGTTTTATATAAGTTTGAGAGAGACAGACAGAGTGCTAGTGGGGGAGGGGCAGAGAAAGACACACACACACAGAATCTGAAGCAGGCTCCCGGCTATGAGCTGTCAGCACAGAGCCCAAAACAGGGCTCAAACTCACAGACTGTGAGAGCGGAAGTTAGAGCAAGTTGGATGCTCAACCGACTGAGCCACCCAGGCACACCCCCCATTACTTAGCTTTTTAATATTTTGTTGTCATTATAATCTTTATGGTATTTGCAATTACCCTTTTAAGTCAAATCACCCCATGAAATGTATGAATAAGTCAGGAGATTTTAGTTGATTTGCCAAATATCCTCTTCAAACACTGTAAGAATTTACACTAAAAATAATATCCTACTTTGTACTGCTCCTCACATGAGTTATAGATGAGGTTTTTAAAATCAGCTGAGATATTATTAATATCATCTTTGAGAATTAATTAACTCAAAATCATTGTTTTGGTGAGTTTACAATTTCTCAAGAAGATTGGGTATTTTTCACAGGACGGGTAATTATTTTGGTGAATTTGCATTTGTGTTCATTGACAATTTTTATGATCATGTTCATGCCTTCCTCATTGATCTGTAATACATTCAGATGTAATATATATGGTAATCAACCGTCATATATGTTCAATTATTTTTCCATCTGTTCTGCCACAGCTTTGCATTGCACATTGAAAAGATAAAAGTTTGGAAAACTCGTTTTCTCTTCAAGTCTGTCTCGGTAACTTGCTTTGTAGAGAAGTGATGCCTTGGTGAGACTTAACATGGTATTAACTGCATTCTCTCCTTCGTCAGCCTTTGTTTAGAAAAACGTGTCATATTTCCATATCAGAGTCTGCGATTTCTTCCGGAGTCGCCGCTGTAAAGAACATCGTCAGATGTTTTCAGTGTGTTCATAGTCTATGCCATGTTGGCCTTTTATTTTCTAAGCAGTGTTGGCCTTTCATTTTCAGGCCACCATTCTTGAATGTTCTGAACAAGAAAATAAGGTGAATGTGGGGATTTCATAAATACCCAGATTCTTTAATGTCCTCACAACTGTAAAGATGCATCCGTAATGCGGCCCCTGAACCACGTCACGGCATTTAGCCCGGCATTATGGGGACTTTAATGTGCATGTTACAAACCAACAGGCACGAGGGCTCTCCAAAGGGTACTTTCACCTCGAAATTCACGCCACTCTGCCTTTTAGTTTATAGGCGTCTCCAAGTCTTAAAGCTAATAGCGCAGGTGCTCTCAGCTGGCTCTGCAGATGTCGAGAATTAGGACACGCACACAGCAGGACACTTGCTTTCTCTTCTTCCTCTGAGCATCTGTGACACAGAAGCAGCTGTTCTCAAGAGAGAATCAAAGAGGTCATTGGGATCCGTGCAGAAGTAGATTTAAAACCACTGATGCCAGAATTCCATGAATAAAACACTGTGTTGGAAGGGGGTACGGGGTGCTGCAGTTTTAGTGTTGGAGTCATTCTTCTTCATGGAATTGACTCACACTGAAAAAGATGTTCTTGGGTATACCAGGCGCTGAACAGAACAACACGCCGACTCAATT
>PITB01035848.1:0-11984 GCA_004024585.1 Paradoxurus hermaphroditus
TTCACGATCTTATTCTTTAGCTGCTCTGTAGGTCTGACATGTCCCAAAGTGAACGGCTGGGAGGACAGAGAGAAGGTGCTCATCCATTTCCTTCTCAGGGAGTCTAAAGATGGTTCTTCCGCAAACCGTCGGGTCTCGAATGTGCGAAAGCACGAAGTCAGACTGCTCCATCATGTGCGACTAAGGCACCAGCCTCTAAGGGGTTCGGTCGGGGGGGGGGGGCGCGACTCCAGAAGGGAGCGAATGGAGCCCTGCCATATACATGGCTGCCCCCGGTGTTCGGGCCGTTTTTCTCTACTCGACATCAGTCAGACCGAGAGGAAGGAGAAGCTTTGGAAGAATTCATCTTGCATTTCTTCCCTCTCTAGACAATTCTCGGGTCAGCATCTCAGATTTTTTTTTTCTTTTTTTCACCAGACTTCTAGCCGGAGACAATTTCGAAGCTAATTGCAACGGAAACCATAATTACCCCAGCCCTCACTCTGAGGTTCTTCTAATTCGAGGGCTTCCTTAAGGAATGTATTTGGCATTAAAGGCGCAGAGAGGGTGACGATGCACCTGCAGTTAAGTAAACTGTTAGGAGATCTCCTGAAGGTGCAGATGACCCAGAGCTGCTCGGCCTATCTGCTGCCCAGGCAAGGGCCAGACGCCCTGACGCCTTCCCGCTCTGTTAACTGGGAGAGGTGAAAGGCAAAGGAGCTAGAAACTGAAGGGCAGATCCTGGAATCTTATCTCCTTCGTAAGCCCTTCCCAGAGGCCAGGCTTCCCTGGCTCAGAACTAGAACCGTCCTGGGTTTATATAAAACCATGGCATGGGACTGAAGAGATCATCTGGCCTACACTGATTGGACAAGAAAACCGAGGTCCCCAGAGGTCATCCGTCCTGCCAAATGTCATTGCCGCTCCTCGCCAGGGCTGCCTGACAGTTTGTAAACGCATTTGCTTCCAGCCTCTGTATTAGGGAGCAGCAACACCTTCTGGGAAGAGGACACTGCTAGCGTCTTAGGCTGGCTGTACGCGACTAAAGTTAGACATTTTCTGTCAGGCAGCGCCAGCCCTGTCCCCTACACAGAGGACTTTGGCAATGTCGTCCAAGTTAACAGTGTACTTATCTTTTGTCCTCGCAATATCCGTTCTAGAAATTTATTCTACAGGTACCCGTGCATGGGTGTGCAAGAATGTTAATTAGGGCATTATATGAAATAGCGGAAGACTAGGGGAGGGCCGTAATGTCCGTTTACAGGGGACTGAGTACGTACGTTTCGCTCTACCCCTTCGGTGGAATGTAATGCTGGTATTTCAAAGCCCAAGGCAGCTCAGCAAGGGCTGATAGGGGAAGGCTGTCAAGTTACAGAATTAAAATTTTTTAAACAAGGTTCTTTTGTAAATGAGGCAGACATTATCCGTCCATATATGCATGTTTATAAATACGTAGAGAAAAATACGTGTGTGTGTCTAATCATATTCCAGGAGGACTTGCGGTCCCTGAGTTCCACCTGTGTTTCATCGTCCAGTACAGCTTAAACTTTTTCACCACGTACACGCGCTCTGCTTTTACGATGAGAGAAAAAAGGGGGAGGGGGGGAAGGTCCTCTTCTTTTAGGAAAAGTTCTGGCGGCCTTGGAGGCTCTCAGTCTCAGCCCAGACCCTATCAAATGGTGACTTTTTAACCGAATTAGCCATTAAACTGCTGGATGTGAGCTAATCTAGTTTGCTATCTCAAAATAGATACTCTTAGTGAAACAAATGATTTGAACACGGGTCAGGGCAAGGCCAACATTCAAATACTGCTTTGCTGCAAACCCTCGGCCGGTGCCAGCCTCAGGCTGGAGTCGGAACATTTGAGTGGAAACATTTCACAGGAAAGAAAGCGGATGCCAGCTTGGTCAGCAAGTTCTCTGGCTTCTCCAGGGAATTCTTTCCAGCCCTTCGAGTTACATTCAGGGCAGGGCGTGCGCACGGCTACAAAAGTAGAGTCTCCCTTTGTTGAAGGAGAAGTCCAGTGAAACTATGTAGCTACGAGACACCGAAGACTTTTTCTCAAAGGCTGGGAGAAGGGCAGGTTGGCCTTGTGGGTCATCCCAAACTTGTGATTAATAAGAGAAGGATTAAACAAAAATAAGAGAGAAAGAGAGACAGCCTCGTTTTCATTTGGGAGATTCAAATGTTTAAACAAATACACGAGCGATCAATTAACCTGCAAAGGATATGCAGAATATGTCAAAATGTAAGTGCGGGTCCTGGATGAGGGGCCCAGGGGCAGGGGGATGTGACTTCGGTTCTGGGCAGGGCTTGTGGGGCTTCCTGTGTATCATCTCCTAAGATGGACTACTGGCAACATCTCCAATGGTCTCCCTGCCTCCATCCTTGGGACCCCTTACCTCCATCTCCTACCCACTGGCCATCTGTGGGCTTATCGTAAAACAGCTGTTTAAAACCATTTCATGTTTCTTGCAAAACCTACAGGAGTAAAACTTGTTGAAAAACTACAGAAAAGGGCGCCTGGGTGGCTCAGTCAGTTGAGCATCTGACTTCAGCTCAGGTCATGATTTGTGAGTGTGAGCCCTCCACCGGGCTCTCTGCTGTCAGCACAGAGCCTGCTCCAGATCTTCTGTAACCCCCCATTCTCCCCCTCCCACTGAGGCATGCCCACTCTCTCCCTCCCTCTCTCTCTCTCTCAAAAATAAATAAACATTTAAAAAAATGACAGAAAAACACAAAAATGACCTTGTAAAATGGAAAGGAATACTGTTAGCCCATCGGAACACGGAACATCATAGAGATAGATGTTCTTTCTAGGTTAATAGTGTAGATCAATTAAAGTGATCCCCAAAGAATACCATCAGGTTTGCTTTAAAGTTCGCATAAAGAAAAAAAAAAGTCAAGAATAGCCAGTAAAGCCCTGAAAAATAGAATAAAAATGCAAGATTTGTACTAGTGGCTATTCAAAGTTATCATAAAGTCTCTTACACAATAGTGGGTTTTGGGACATCACAGAAAGCTCATGGAACAGAATAAAAAATCTACAAATACATCTATATTTTTTAAAAAAACATTTCATGTTAAAAACGTTTCTGACACCTTCAAGATGAAGTCTCAGCTCCTTCCCATAGAAGGTATTTTGCTCCTATCACTTTTTCCGACTGCTGACCTGATACTTCAACATTCACAACTGTATGTACCTCAGCGTCCCCTCCCTCTGTCCTCTGCATATGCTATTCCCTCTGTCTCAATTACCCTTCTCTGTCCCATTTATCGGAGTAATACTCTTTCTTCGAGACTTAGCGGGATCTCTGGGAAACCTCCCTGATCTCCTCCCTCTCCACTCTGGTCCAGCCAGCAGCGTGAGGAGACCCTCGTCAGCGTACCCAACGCCATCCCCACACACACATCACAACGGTCTCCTGCTCGCACTGACACCAAGAAGAGAAACCAGAGCCCCCACCACGGAAGCCCCCGCGCCACACAGGCCCTGCACTGGGCTCACTGTCCAGTAGACGGTTGTAGGAGTAAATGAGTAGAGCAGGGAAAAGTCCAGAAAAGAGGCTCTCCTTTCAGCTCAGAAATCGGTGCCCAAGTGACAGATGCAGAGTGCGCAGAAGCCCACACGCAGAAGCAAGGCAACGGCCATGTGCTCGGTGCTCTCCCCCCAGCCACAGGCCTTTCTCGAGTCTGACCCTCCCACAGATCAACCCGGAGGCCTGGGCGAGCCCCCTCCACCAGTTTCTCTTCTTGCATCTTTTTCTATTTCGTTATCTGTTAACTTCCCAACACAAATCTGTTTCTCTTTAAAGGGCGGGCAATCATTACTCACACCAGGTTACATCAAAGGCCAGAATGCCTCGCGGAGGCCGCGTCCGGAACAGACCCCGGCGGCTGCTCCTGCCAGCGTCCCAGCTTCTGACTCACCAGGCGCCGCTCGTGCTCTCTGATCAGGAAGCCCTGGGCAGGCAACTTCAGGTTCCGGGGGGCTGCCTGCCACCTCTCTGCTCTGACCCAACAAGGGCTTCGCACCTACCCAGATTACAAAGTGGAGGGGAGGTCTCTAAAGTACCCCGAATGGTCCTGAGCTGCAAATGAGATCATCTTCTCGAGGCATTTTGGCAGAACTGTCTGTCCCTGTTCCCTTTCACACATTCAATACCCAGCATTATTTCTGCCGCATCCAAACATAATACCGTGGGAAGACGCGGTAAGAATAATCAGTAGATGTGGGTTTCAGCGGAAACAATTCGTTCCCTAGCTCTACCCCCTAAGAAAAGACTCCTCATTTCAAATCCTCGGCTCAGTAAATTACCTGGAGAAACGAGTCCAAAGGAAAGGAGAAAGTGCTATATAGGTAAATCCCGACATTGTTTTTTATTTCCGCCACTCTTTTGTAAGCCATGGACAACCAACTGCTAATTAACTGCCGGTTCTCCCTCCAAGTGTCTCTGGGAACAAGTTCCTCACCTTTTCTTTGCTCTCAGTCACCAGCCAAAGACATGCGGGATGCCTCTGGGAAGGCGAGCTGTTCAGGAAGGAAGGAATGGAGCTGCGCCGTAAGCACTTGCTCCAAGCCAGGGCTGATTTTGCTTCCCAGGGGACATTTGGCCATGCCTGGAGACATTTTTGGTAGTCGCGCCTGGCGAGAGCAGGTGCTATGGGCATGACTCGCGTAAAAGGCAGGGATACTGTTAAATACTCTACAATTCCCCACAGCAAAAAATTACCTGGCTCAAAGTGTCAGTAATGCCAAGGTTGAGAGGCCCTGCTCTAAGCTTCTGCTGGAACCCTTTTGGTTTCCATTCGAACCTGAATCACTTCCTAACTCTCATTCCCCAACACAGGAACAGAAGCAACAGATTAGAGAAACCAAGGGAAAGTTAACTTTTAGCAAGGCACTCGTTCCACCAAGTTATTAGTCAAAGGAGAAGCACCTTGAATATATTGTGCGATATGGAAGACTCACCGGCAAACTTGAAGAGTGTCATTTTTATAACCTGGTAAGAGTTAGAAGACCGAAAGGAACATCATGGAATAGGAAGGGCCAAGTTGGATGAGAAATCCTATCCCTGTCATCGTTCCTCCCAAGCAACTGGAATCACTCACACTTTCAGAACTTTGATATATGCTTTGATTCTAAACACAGTGATCTTCGCTGCTGTCTTTTCCAGAGGCATATTTACAACCACCATTAACCGAAGAGTATACAACCCTCAGGCATCCAGAAGCTTCGATATTAAAGACTAGTCTAGTAGAATCACCTCGATGATGAGATAAGTCATCTATTATTAATTTCACTTAAAGGGACGTTGGTAAATCATTTCTTTTTCAAATATAAATCCCAGCACAAGCATTTGATTTTGATAAGCTTCCTTGAGTGGAAAAAGTTGAAATGCACTAGCTGACCAGGAATCACATGTTTTACCCAGCCCCAGCCTAGCCAGGCTGCACTACTGATGAACACCCAAGAGTTTCTCTCAAGCTTGTAAAATGCTTTCATGAACAAGTCGCAATGCATCTATGGTGCTATTTAGTTCCTGGGAAACTGGGGGATGGGATAGGGGGAAGGATCTGTCAAAACCTGAACATGACTACAGAAGTGGGTTATATATGGAATTTCCTATACCATGTGTGCTATGGCAAAAAAAAAAAAATCAGGAAAAAGAAGAAAAAAGTTGAGGGTTAGGTTCTAATACAGAACAAAGAAGGCATGAAGTAAATCCAGCTGTCTGTGGAAGAACCGGGGACAAAATGGTGAGCTCCAGGATCAGGTCCTGGTCTTTCAGCTAAGCTGCCGTATATCCACAGACCTGGACGCTGAGCTACATCATTAAAATACAGACGGACAGAGTATGCGAGCGAGTACCTGTGATAATCTTATGTGTCAATCTGAATGGGCCATGGCATGCCCATGGTTAAACATTATTCTGGGTGTATCTGTGATAACCGGTTAGGATTAAGATTTGCATGTAAATCGCTAGACCAAGTAAGGCAGAAGGTCCTCCCCAACGTAAGCCTCATCCAAATCGGGTTGGAAGCCCGAAAAGAACGAAAGGCTGAGTAAGGGAGAATCCGGCCTCTTCCAGTCTTCGAGCTGGGACGCTGGTCTTCCACTTTTCATATTAGACTGGAACTTCCAGCTCTCCTGGGCCTCCAGGCTGCCAACTGCAGACCGTGGAACTTCTCAGCTTCTAAAGCTCCGTGAGCCCAATCTTTGTAATAAATCTCTTCATTTATAAATACACACACGACCCATCGGTTCTGTCTCTCTGGAGACAGAGAAGAGAAGGACACAGAGCCCAGATCGATGACTTCTGCGGGTCACAGAGAGAGCCCGTCACCTTTGAAATTATGCGCTGGGGAACACCAGGCAAAACTTTCAGCTTCTGCTTCCCTGAGACCTCCATAGCTCCTGTGGCAGACGGCATGGGGGAGGCGAAGTTCCACAAGCTTTGTTCATATTGATGATGATGATAATACCCAATGAGCTTGTACGAAATCGTCTCCCTCCACAAACACAACGCAATACCACAAAAGAAAAACGCATCTTCTCACCATGGATGAGGGAAAAAGGTTTACGCCTTCATTTAAACCATTTCCCAGGAGAAAACAGGGAAGCCCATTTATTACATAGGACAACGGAAGACGGAAGGTGGGAAAAAGAAACGGCCTGGAGTCTAGTGAGGATGAACACGTCCCCGCTTCTTTCAAATCTCCAACACTCGCTCCTAAAACAGAATTCTATTCTTCTCCTGCCTGAGTTCTCCACCCAAGCACAATCCTCTTGCCGCACACAAAGGCAGCTGCTGCCACCACTGCGGGGCCCTGCCTGAGAGCACCAGAATCTGCTCTGGGTGCATAAATAAACCAGCTGGGACAAAGGACAAAAATGACAAGGGAAAAAGAATAATTTGAAGAAACACGTCCACACTACAATGAACACCATCAACTTATTACGAGAAATCAAAATAATAGTAGCAGTCATTGGCGAGTGCTTTCTTTGTGTCAGGCATCACAGGCTTAGAACAGTGTCTGGAGCCGGCGGGGCCACATAAAGTATCAGCTATTTTTGTTTTTTCATCTTGTTGCGAGTTAGAGCAAGCGAAGGAGAAAGAAGAGACATCTGAACTGCTTTTTGAAGAATGAAGCGGATTTTATGAGGCAGGTCATGAGAAGGAGGGGATAAGGCATCCAAGACAGAGCGAGAGGCAGAGCAAAGCCCAGGACACTTGGGGAACCGCAAGTTTTTCATTCCTGTCGAATATAAAGCGTTGGAGGCTGTTTTGGAGGTTGCGGGGGAGCAGCGGGAAACAGCGAGGCTGGGGCCACATGCGCTGACAAGTAGGACTCCCGTTCACGTCATCATGGGAGCAGACTACTGGAAATGAGGCCAGAACAGAAAGCCCGGGCTGCACACTGGGGACACAGTCTGGAGGGGGAAACAGACAAGTAAAGAACTAACTATGCGGCAGGTGATAGATGTCACATCAGAGATCTGCAGAGTTCCATGATAACCTCGGAGCGGAGGACGGGTTTTTTAAGGGGACGTGACACCCGAAGGGACACCTATACGGCTTACTTTTGAGCACCGCTTCGCCACATAAAGGAGGGAACAGCAGCTCTGGCGGAGGAATCAGCATGCACAAAGGCTCAGGGTGTGACGGTGGCTGGTGGTCTTTGGATCCCTGGAGGAGGCCAATATGGTGGAGTGGAGCGGAGAGCAAAAGTTGAATATGCAGATGACGCAGGAAGCTGGGGGAGCGGCTTGGTGGGGAGAGGCCTTGACGTCCTTGCCCCGAGGAGCTGTGGATTCAACCCATCTGTGATGAAGGCTTGCGTGTATGAACAACTGGGGTTGTAGAAAGGTCTGCTGGGAGCCATGGAGGGGGGTGAGACTGGAGGTTGGCGGACCAGTGAAGGCACTCACTACTGGAGCCATCGCGCAGGACCTGATCGGATTCTGAGAGCGGGGGACGGGTTGAGAAATGCCAAGGTTTGCAGCTTGTCATCAGTATGACACCTCGACTGAAGGGAACCAGAACCTTTCAAAGCAGGTAGAACCTGTTCAAACATTTGTTGAATGAATTAATTAGTGAAGGAATGGCTGGACAGAGAGAGAGGGGTGGAGAAGCAGGCCACAATGCGGAAGCAAAGCTGGTGAAAGTCAGGAAATAGGTTTGGCTTTGGAGCCATGGAAACTGAGGTCTTCCCAGCAACCAGGCGAGGTCAACCAGCTGACCGATGAGTAGGAGGCGTCTGCCATGAAAATCGCACATGAACCCACTGGAGTTTGCTGGACTCTGCCTGTCCCCATCTAGGAGGCTACATCTTCCACAGTGGGGAGGCGCTTCCTGCAATTGCCTCTTTGTGGCCGCCAGCAGGGGGCAGCAAAAAGAATGGGTCAGAAGAAAAGAACTCTGCTTAGGTATGTGCGGTTTAAGCCAAAGGTCTCTAGAAGCTTCTCTCACAGGTATGGAATTCAACCACAATGCCCAGGGTGGTAAAGCACTGTTTTGATCCAGGAAAAGAGTGACGAACAGAATGACACTGAGACCAATTCATCTTTCAAGTAGAATCTCTGAGCTGTATTTTGTTTGGTTAAGAATGGAAATTCCACTTTTATTCCAAGCCAGTCTTCTGAGGCACCAAATTCAAGGATGAAGTTTCATTCAAGAAATTAAAAAAAAAACAATAGTGAGATCACAATGATTAAAACAAACAAACAAAACCATTGTTTTGCAAGGGAGGGGGGAAATGGTCTTATCCTCAGTCAGGGAAGAATTCCTAATCCTGGTCTCTAGAAACAACACCACATGGCCTTGAGCAAAAAAAAAAAAAAAATTTTTTTTTTTTGGTTGGGGGGTGTTTATTTCCTCATATGTAAAATGAAGGAATTTAATTAAATAATTTTGGATTAACTACCAGGTCTGGGGTTTACGATAAGATTGCGATTAGGGGCACATAAAAGGAGAAAATGTCTTAATAAGCACTTCTTTGTTGCCTGTTTGAGCCTTTCTTAGTAAACGAGTAAGTGAACACTATTCCTGGAGAGAAAAATCTTGGAAATGACCCATTTCCCCAACAGGAGAGCATTTCCTGTAATTCACATGTGGTAGAGTTAAAAAAGACCAAGTGAACCTAGCTCAGATAGGTCAGGGAGAAAATTCGAAATAAGTGTTTATTTTTCTGATCAAATCTAAACAATCGGTCTCAAAATAGAACGGCCCTAGAAAAGCCACAGACTCCTCCAAGGGGAAGACCTCTACTCACCGGAGGGTGAAGCAAGAGAAAAGAGGGAAAGGTATTCCCCTTCCCTACCAAGGAGGCAGAGCTGGCGATCTGCTCGTCAAACTCTTTACACATATTTAGGAGCAGAGCATCCTTTAGGCCAAAAGAATACGTTGACTGTGAACAGATACTTCCAACCAGAAGCCAAGTAGGGCATTTGGGCCGAGAACAGGATACAGCTAAATGAAATGAGGTCCTCCTCCACAAATCCCACAGTCTGGGCCAGAGTTCCTAGAGGTTGGTCAGTCCAGCGTCCGGTGGCTTAAATGTCTGGAACGGTCTCCCGCCCTTGCTACACCTTCTTCACCAGGGAGCATGAGCCCTGGCTTCTGCTCAGTGACCCTGGATGTGAGATCATGACCTGAGCTGATGGCAGACACTCAACCAATTGGGCCGCCCAGGTGCCCCAGGAATATACTCTCGGAAAGGCTCTAATGCTGGTTGTTCAGCAGCTGGAAAGGACTCTCCCTGCCGCTACAAATGAACATATTCTTTGCCATCCAGAGCCTCTCATAGATCTACAGGGGCCCTGCTCAGCTCCCGATCCCTCACCTAAACCGAAAGCTAGCAACAGTGCCCCACGCCCTCTTTCCACAACCAAAATAAATGATTATAATAACTAAAGCACCTTTCATCTTCTCATTTCTTGGCAAGAATCTGGAAATTCCTCAAATGCTTTTAGATGGGTGGGACCAAGTGGTATTCAATCCAAAAGCTTGTGCAAATATATATTGGACAAGAGACTTGTACCCCAATTTATAAAGAATTCTTATGAATCAACAATAAGCTGAGTGATCCAATAAAAAAACAAGCAAAAGATGTGAAGACACCTCAAAGGAGACAGGTGGAGAGCCAATAAGCAAATGGAAAGCGTTAAACATCGTCATTCATCAAGGAAATGGAAGCTAAGCCACTTCACGCACACTAGAAGAGCAGAAATGAAGGGCACTGACCACACCAAATGCTGGTGAGGAGCTGAAAGAACCGGAACCCTCATACGCTCCTGGTGGGAGTATAAAACGGTGCAACCACTTTGAAGAATTGTCACGGAGGTAAATGTATGACCCTACAATTCTTCCCCAAGGGAAATTTAAAACTACATTCAGGGGTGCCTGGGTAGCTCAGTCAGTTGAGCACCCGATGCTTGATTTCAGCTCGATTTCATGATCTTGTGGTTCATGAGATCAAGCCCCTCACTGGGCTCTTCCGTGCTAACGGCACAGAGCCTGGTTGGGATTCCCTCTCTCCTTCTCTCTCTGCCCCTTTCCTCCTCTTTCTCTCTTTCTCTCAAAATAAATAAAAATAAACTTAAAATAAGTAAGTAAATAAATATGATCATAAGAACTGCCCAAGCTTATAGCTGCCTTCGCCCACCCCAAGCTGGAAACACCTCCAACAGCTGGAGAACAGAGTGGGGGAGCCCTACAGACGTTAAAGGCAAAGGTATGATCCATTTATATGACGTTCTAGAATGTGCAAAAATGGCAGTGACAGGAGACCAAAAGTAATTGGGGGGGGGGTTGGCGGCTGACTGGAAAAGAGCACGAGGAAACTTTCTAGGGAGAAATGTCCTGCATCTTGTTTTGAGTGATATTTACATAACAGTCGTCCAAACACACTGAACTGGATACTTAAGATCTGTGTACTTTTTTTTTGTATTAAAAAAGTTTTTGTTCTTTCCATCTAGGGCTAGGTGATTGAGAATTCCAGGTGAACACGTGGTACTGGCCTACTGGGCACGTTCACCTTTCCACGAGTGATCACCACCCCAGCTTCCTTCTCTGCTATTCCTCCCTGTCCTGGTGAACAGAAAAATCACCCTCTACCCAATTTCCCAAGCTTGAAAACTGGGGGTCATCCATGATCTTCCTTCTTCCTTCCTTCTACTCAGCCCCTTCCTGAATACCTCCTGAACCCACTCCACCCCCCTCCTCTCCATCCCAACTGCCTCAGCTGGAGTTTAGATCCAGGTTGCTATACCTGCCTCTTGACCATTTCCAGTGGCTTCCAGTCTATCCTCATCCAAACACAAAACCTCTGCTTAACTTCCCTCTATTGCTCTCAATCACCCTGAGCATAAAGACCAAACTCCTTAGCAAAAAAAGCAAAAGAAGTGAGTCCTTTTGCGCATGGAGCAACTCTTTGCTTTAGCTGTTACAGCTGCCTTGAGCATCCTCCTACCGCCTTCTCCCTTCACACTTCCCACCCATATCTTCACACCTGTCTACCTGATAAGTCCCCATTCTTCCTTAGGGCTTAGATCAAGCATCGCCTATTCTTTTTCTTTTTTTTTTTTTTATGTTTATTTTTGAGAGAGAGAGAGACAGAGTACAAGTGGAGGAGGGGCAGAGAGACAGGGAGACACAGAATCCGAAGCAGGCTCCAGGCTCTGAGCCATCAGCACAGAGTCCAACGCGGGGCTTGAACCCACAAACCACGAGATCATGACCTGAGACAAAGTCAGCCGCTTAACCCACTGAGCCACCCAGGCGCCACCCTTAGCATCACCTATTCTTAAAAGCCTAGGTATCCCTCCTCTGCACTCTCCCTCCAGACAAACTCTTAACGCTGTGTGGGCTTACTTATACCCTTAGGAGATGGTTACGATTGCATGCAAGCCTTTTACATATGTTAGCTCATTTAGTAGCAACTGTCACTCTGCATAATGATTGATCTTCTGTTTTGTCTAAATGGCAAATAGGGAAGACTTG
>PITB01035849.1:0-11979 GCA_004024585.1 Paradoxurus hermaphroditus
GTCAGAAAAAGACAGATACCATATGTTTCCACGAATAGGTGGACTTTGTGAGACTAAGCAAAAACCAGGGGGAGGGCTAGAGGGGAAAGGAAAAAAAGACACAGAGAGGGAGGGAGATAAAACATAAGAGACTCTCAAAGACTAAGAACAATCTGAGGGTGAGGGAGGTGAGGGAGGTGAGGGAGGTGAGGGAGGTGAGGGAGGTGAGGGAGGTGAGGGAGGTGAGGGAGGTGAGGGAGGGGGGAGTGGGGGTGACGGACATCAAAGAGGGTACGTGTTGGGATGAACATTGGGTGTTATATGTAAACCAATTTGAAAATAAACTATTATAAAAAAAACTGAATAAATGTTAAAACAAAATTAAAATAAAATAATAAAATAAAACCCAACCAGGGATTCTTACCTGGAATATATAAAGAATCCCTCCACATCAATAAGAAACAAACAAACAGTCCAATGGAAAAGCAGGCATTGGACAAAAACAAGGAATTCCCAGAAAAGAAACCTAAAGAGCCAAGAAACATACCAGCTAGTAATCAGGAAACGCAAATTGTGACAACAGTGGCCCTCCATTTCATATCTGTCAGAGTGGCGATGGTTAAAAGCACAACACCAAATGTCGAGGACGTGGGGAAATGGAAATTCTCAAACACAGCTAGTTACCAGAAACTGGTCCAACCTCTTTGGAGAACAATTTTGTACAAAGTTGACAATGGGCATACCTACAGAGCCTGGCGATTCTATTGCCAGGTGTGTACCACAGAGGAGTTCCGGTATCCTAACGATAAGAACCCGTATGTGAGGATGCTTTGGGCAGAACTGTGCACAGGAGAAACAGAAATACCTTTAGAGTCTATTAATGAGAGAATAAACAGGAAACTTGGTACACTCATAGAATGGAATATACATCACAGTTAAAATGAATTAACTTTACCTAAAAGTATCAACATAAGTAAATCTTGAAACACAATGTTGAATCTGAAAGGCGAATGACACCTTCATCTTATTAGAAGGCATCACCATCCCTCTGACTTGTCTCTTCCCTAAAAACTGCAACAGCCTAATTGCTTCCCATTCTTGTCCTTTCTTCTGCCATCTTCCACATGGCACCCACAGCGACCATCCCTGCTTGGACCTTTCGATGGCTTCCCACAGCAGCTTTAATAAAATCCAAATTCCTTACCAAGGTCTCCTCGGCCTTTCCTAATCCCCTCTGCCTCCTTCCCACCTCTTACCCTCCACTCCTTGCTCCCCTTTCCTCCGTGCTCCCTAAGTTCACATCAGTCCAGTCTCTGTGCCAAATCTTGCTCTTCCATGTACACACCGAACTCATTCCTATGTGAGGGAATGGGCACTTGCTTGCTGTTCCTTCTGTTTGACTTGTGTTTCTTATCGTTTAGGTTTTGATTTTAAGTTTTCTGTTTTTATTTTTGTTTTGAGAGAGGGAGAGACAGAGTGCCCAAGCAGGGGAGGGGCAGAGAGAGAGAGAGAGACAGAGAGAGAGAGAGAATCCCAAACAGGCTCCACACTGTCAGTGGAGAGCCTGACGTGGGGCTCAAACCCACAAACCATGAGATCATGACCTGAGCTGAAGTCAAGAGCGAGACGCTGAACCAACTGAGCCACCCAGGCACCCTTGTTTAGGTTTTGATTTTAAATGCAGTATCTTCAGCAAGGCCTTTCCTCAGTGCCCTACCAACCCCCTCATTCCCCTACCCCCTGCCAATCTGAACCATAATATCCTATGTCATCATTTTCAAATTTACAGACACCTACCATCATCCCATTTGTTCATACGTTTATATATTTAGGACAAGGGTTTTGCCTTATTCACCATCATATTCCCAGGGCCTAGAGCAATGCCAAGCACATAGTAGGCCCTCAATAAATATCTGTAGATTTGTTTATGTAAAGGTTTAAAACACACAAAACTACACTATATGATGTTATAGGTACCTAGTTACATACAAAAAGAGAAAACCGTGGACAGTAACTGGGGTAGGGTTTATTTCTGGGAAGAGTAAGAGGCCCATAGGTTTGGAGAGTGGGACGAAGCTTTAAAATCAATCTGATATTTTTTGAAGTTGTGAAAGAAAGACAACGACATTTATTAAATCTGCATATCGTCAAATCTGAGTAGTGATCATGTAAGTATTGTGCTTTTCTGATCGAGAATATTTCATAATGAAAACACAATTACGAGTTTCAAAAAGATTTGAAATGACAAAATTACAGAGATAGAGAACAAATTAGCAGTGGTCAGGGTTTAGGAAGGGGGTGTGGGGGACGGTGACTCTAAGTGGGAGCTCTTTGTGGTAACTGAGAAGTTCTATAGCCTGCTTTCGGTGGCGGTCACACTAATCCACAGATAGTAAAATGGCACAGAGTTATACAGACGTCAATTCTGTGGTCTGCGTGTGCTACAGTTATGTAAGATGTAATCACTTGGGGAGACCAGGTGAAGGGTACACAGGTCCTCTCTGTCCCTCTCTGACCCATCTTCACAGTTTCCTGTGAGTCCAGAGTGATTTTTTCATAAAAAGAGAAATATGCAGTCCACCTAACATAATATTATTTCTATATGACAGATGACCAAGTGAGGCCCTGAAGAAGAAAAGCGATTTTGGGTAAGTGGTATGTGGGCAAAGCAGGGGGACCCCCAGACCTGCAGTTTTCTTTGAACAACCAAGTCAACAAACGCTTGGGTCTGGATCCCCCAGGAGTCCTCCCTTAAGACTCTGACGTGACACTGACTTCCCAGTGAGTAACTCGGTCTGCATAAAAGAGCTGCAGATCCCACACATTAAAATCGGAGGAACTTGCTCCAACTTCCAATTCCGCCACTCAGCAAAGGGATGGCCTTTTACTTCAAACCCTCGGAGCCTCGGTTTCCTCAGCTGCAAAATGGGGACCATGTGAGGAGGTGCCACATTTGCTGTTAGAATCAAAGAATGCATGTGACTTGCTTGGCATAAAACTGGGCACACGGCAGAGTCCGAGCACAAGTAGGAATCAAGAAACACAGCCTATTACCTGCGAGAGAAATCCAAATAAGTTTACTATTTGTCCCAAGGATCCTCCTATGAAGATACCGTGCAACCAGAGAAACAGTTTTTGTGTTGGGTGAAGTGTAGGTGGAAAGGTTGGGAAGTGGTAAACTGAGGACAAGTGGATGAGGAGGGTGAAGACAGGAGAGAGGCAAATGACCTTCATCGCCTATGCCTGCTCTCTGTTATTAGAAAGTAGTTGGGGGACCCAACCAGAAAAAGAAAAGAATATAAAATCAAATGGCTTATTTTGACTGCGTAACCCCACAGACTACAATAAGATATTATCACACATTCGATGACAGAAGAATATCAACTCTATTAGACTGACCGGACAGAAAGCCAAAAAAGATTCAAATTCCCAAAGACTACAGCAAGACTATCGATTGTGGCTGTTTAAAATTAAATAGAAAAATGAGGACACTTCTTTCCCTTTGGTCATGAACTAACTAAACTTAAAACCACCGAAACGAGACTGAGTCTCTGAGAGGAGAAGGACTGGGCTCTGCTTTCAGCTGGCGGAGGAAGAGCATTCCAGCCCCAGAAGGACACACATACATGCAAGAAATTGGACACTCGATTTATTCTCAAAAGGTACATTCAAGTTGACAACAAACCCACTTGAAATTCTGAAATCAGAACAACAGAGAATTGGAGAAAGAATTGGTCTTTCAGCCGAAAATATGCTGACAGGGTCTGTGCCTTGTCGGCAGAAAAACATAAATCAGGTAGCTAAAAAAAAGGGAATGATCAAAGGTGCAATTCATTTTTTAGGACTATATCAGAAAAATTAATAAAAATATGTGAGGTTTTCCTAGAGCTACTGGGAATCAGTAAAATAGGAGTCTATTATAGAAAGAAAGGGTTGAGCATATTTTATTTTCAGTAAGGAGGAAGATTCCAAAAGCACAGCCGTCCCCCCTGCAAATGCTTTCAATTCTTAGGACAAAAAGCGCTTGTTTCATTTTGACAAGATTTTTAAGCACACTAGTAAATCTGAGTTTAATACCCATCAAATATTTTGCAAAAGTAATGAAGTCCAGGTAATAAAAGAACGCTCAATAAATCTCTCCGTGTAAAGTATTGCTGACAAGAAGAATCGGTACCCTGTGTTTCTGGCTGGCTCATTCCATTTGACATATTAGCAGAATGTAGTAAAATTTGCTTCAAGTGCTGGTTGTATAAGGGGGAGATTCCTTTCTAATTTTTATTTCGCACACAAAGATTAATGACCTCCGAGTACTAATTCTTCCCTTAACCCCCAGTGCTGGAGAGCTCAGATTCCTCCACTAACTCCCTTATGTAACATTCATTCTAGCAACGTGAGCAAATATGTATGCATATTATCAGCCATCAGAGCAACAGAAGTCTCCACAATGAGTTAATTTCATGTTAACTACAAAACAAAAATAGAATTACATCTAAAGAAATAAGGTAAGAATAATAAAAGGAACCAGAATATTTCCTCTTGTGGAAAATAAAAAATGGGAATATCGGATCAACTCCATGACTTGTTAATGAAAGGATAGGCTTGGTTAAAAAAAAATCTTCTAAAGTCTGAATGGGCTTAAAAAGTTACAAGAGCTGGACAGTAGAAATTACAGTAGTTCAGAAATATCTTTGTTTCACTTTTAAGCTTTTTTACAGAATATGTAAAGTGCTGTAAAAATGAAAGTACTGTAAAGTTAAAGGTCAATTTTAGTCAAAATGAGAGAGGGAGATTCAGGGTTTAGCTAAAATTCCCTATCTCGATTTCCTCTCTTGACAGTTTTTGCGTCTCTTCTTAAATTGAAATACATTATTAACTTGAATTTATTACCTTCAGAATTCATATTATAGAAATGTATGTATGTGAAAAAGTTAAAAGCATCTGACCTTAGAAACCAATTTATTTTTCCCTTCTTATTTCAAAAACAATTTATTTCCAAATTTCCAAAGCAAAGAATCTTCCAGGTGCTTCCTGCCGGTTGTAAAGAACATTCTATTTGGGGACAACATTGGAGCAACACATTTCACCTCCTCTCTCTTCCTGCTGGCTTCCAATGTGTTGCTGGGAAATTAAGAGTTTGAAATGAGGAGTTTTAATTAGGCAGGCTTTCTATGCCTCTTGGTGTATTTCCTTTATTTGAAGGCAGAAGTCTCTACATGGTAGAGTGAGGCTGCTTACAGAGCCACAGAGGGTCAGACCTGAAATGGGAAAGTTATTTTAATTTAGTTCAGCATGTTTGTTTTTCCTTTTTGCTGACACCTAGATCCCATTCTGATGTGACTGTGTCTTTGTTTAAGATGGCTTTTCAGGGTATGACGGAGCTGGGTTTTAAAGGGGTTGTTTTAGAAAAAAGCAGGTAGTTTGTGAAATTAAAAAAAAAAAAACGATGTCAAAGTTCTGTAATTCCCAAAGAGTTGGTATCATCTCAAAGGTATTTGGGGGTGCCACGATGATGATTTAAACAGCAACTTCGTCACGACTGGAACCACAGGTTTTTTGAAACGTGACTTGTATCTCGGGATCTGGTTACATCTTGGTTTCCTCTTAACAGGTTTTAACTCTAAAAACCTTAAATTAAAAATAAGAAATGCAGGGTTTCTGCAGAGGTGGTCCTTTTGAAGTATTTGAAGTCATAAGCAGATCCACTATCCCACGAGGTACAGATTCTAGACACAGAGTCAAATCACTGTGGTAAGAACCACACGCAAAATTATTCCTCTCTCCAGAACCACCTATCAGCTGCAGGAAATCCGGGTGTCACCCAGAGAACTGCCCATCCCTCTGGCATTACGCGAGAAGGTGCCGGAGGATCAGTGGTCGGTATGAAGAGAAACAAATACAAAAAGAGAAAGCAAGAGGAGAGAAAGCTGAGATAAGGGGACAGAAAGCAGGGATGACAAGGCTTGTTTCAGGAGGAACTTCGTGCCATAGCCGTGCTCGATCGATGCCTTTTGAACAGAACTAATTGAAGTTGATATTATAACACATAAAAAAAAAAAAGGTTTTCTGATTCTGCCTTAAGATTTCTACCGACAGTCTGCTGTTTTGACTGGAGCCACACTCCGCATGAGCCACGTGCCTGCTCCCTAGCTCTGGGTGTCTCTGGTCAGGCTGGGTCTGAGGTTCCCAGACTGGGTACTGGGCCAGGCCTCTCTGGCTGGTTCGAAAGGCCCCAGGGCAGAGCACTTAACATTCCAGAGACATCATTTCTAGAATGGAAATTTAACTTCCAGGTCATTTAATTAGCAAATGAACAAGCTTATTTGATCTCAGTACTACAGATGCTGTTTAAAAATTAACAGTATTTAAAGGAAAACCCTCAACTATGCTTACAACTTAGAAGGCAGTAACTTATTTAAGCCTGAAATTTTAATCTAATTGGTGCAACCTTTTTTGGAATATGATTTGGAAACATCTATTAAAATGTTAATGCACATACCCTGTCACCATAATAGTCTCCTGCTAGAAATGCACTCGACATATATATTCCCCTAAGCACACAGGCGTTGGCACAGAGGTTTTTTTTTTCCTGCATCACTGTAATAGCAGAAAACTGGAAACGACCCAAATTTTGCCCATTAGAAGGGGATCGATGCGATCAGTGACGGGACATTCACAGGATGAATCTTGTGCAGATGTTGAAAAGAATGTGGTAGACCTCGCTGTTACCATAAGGATATATAAAGCTATATTAGATGTGGAGAGATCCCAGGTACTAAAATAACAAATTAAATAGCAGAATGCATAATACCCTATTTGGGCTTTTAAAAAAATTATTTAAACATATGCTTATCTTGCATTTTAAAATTCTGGAAGAACAAAAAAAGAAACTTTTAACGATAGTGACTTCTGGAGAGGAGGCTGGCCATTTTATTTTTCCCTTCATATGTTCCTGAACTGACTAGGTTTCTAATCGTGGTAAGAATGGCCACGTTATTACTTTTAGAGTAATTAAAAACGAGCTAATAGCACAAGCTGACATCAACCCCATATCAGCAAAATCACAACGGAGGCTCCTGGAGGGGACAACCAAGGAAGCTGCGTTCCCCTGTGTGGCAGGATTAGCGAGGCTGCGTGAACAGATGTTAACCCGTTCGCTCTACAGCAAAATGTGCAACACGGCCGTTGACTCTGGAGTCCCCGCTCCGCGGGTGTGTTTCCTGTATTACACGCGTTGACATCGGTCGGCGTGTCCCGACGCTGCACTGCAGGAGGGACAGGGGCCCCGGGCAGCCAGCCGCGCCCGCGTCGGGGGTGGGGGGAGCTCCGCGCTCCAGCAGGGCGACGCGCAAACGGCCAAACAACTGTTACTGTATCACCCAGCGGCGCCGGCGACGCTCCCCTGCCCACAGCCTGTGTGCACGTGTCGCAGACATTAGAGCCAGTCCCTGTAGCGACTCCGCTCGAAAACTCGAAGGGAAACTACCCCGAGTAGGAGTCTTTCTCCTCCCGCAGACAGACACACACACACACACACACACACCCACCCTTTCTTTCTCGTCTGTTTCACGCTCCTCTCTCCTGGTTGCTAGAAATATCTACCGGGCTATTTCGTTTCTGGTCTTGTATACATAAATCAAAATCAACCCGTTTCCAGTCTCTCGCAGGAAGTCTTGGTTTTAACCCCCCTTGCTCACCATACGATTTCTCTCTTCTGGTGCTGCCTTAACCTGCTTATTAAATGTCTTGAAAAACTTGGGTTTGAAGGTCTGTAGCTTAAATATGTCTTCCAAATATAAAATTGCCCTCCACTATAATTATATTTCAATAATGCATTTTAAAAAAATAGTCCCTGTGCTCTCAGAGTATTTTGAGGCTTAGCAGCAATGCCAACAAGTAAAAACTTGTTATCTTCGGTGTTAAGGGAGAAGCCAGTAAGTTTAAAGAAAAGTTAACTCATCGTGTTCTCAGGTAATACCTCTCACCTCTTCACTAATAATCTTCAACTTGCTCTACAGATATTTGTAATGCAAATAATAATTTAAAAAAGGACTGCGATTTTCATGTACGAATTGGGAAGCTAACTTTTCCATAGTCTGTTTCTCCCAAACCCTGCTCTCCCTCCATCCAAAAAACAGCACCAGTAAACAGCAAACAAATCTCAAGGTTAACCCCAAAGTAGTCTCTCCAGTTACTGAGTTGAGAAATATTATATAGGAAATGAGGGGGAGGGGGGAATGTGCCTTTTTCCAAAATTTTGGGGGTTAATCTAGTGTCAGCAGCTAAAACTGTATTTCAGTGCATCAGTAACTCTTACAAGTCCAGATACTTGCTTGTTTTTGCCATAAACCCATATTAACAATCCACTACTTTGTCAACCTTCTCAGTTTTGGCGCTAATGGAAGGCGCTATTAACAGCCCTCAAAACTAAAGTTCCTTTATTTCTTCTGCCCCTTGAGAAAAAGTTCTGCCACAAAATTCTAATAACACTAAGTTCCTACAAATCAACTTGGAAACGTCTAAACGTGTTTTTCCTAGAAAAAGTGCCAGACATCAATTTTATCTGGCAACCATCAAAATACATCAGACCACAAAACTATACATTCCTGGACCTCACAAGAAGCACGGCAAAAAATTTCCCCGGGCCAACCAAGTGTTCAGCTGCAACTTTATCTGCAGTCTACAACATGGGCAACAACACTGAAATTAACCTCAGCTTCCCAGCCAAGTAACACTCCCCTCCCGCCTCCCCGAGAGAAATGGGTGGAAATTTCAAATCTACCTTCTCAGTTTCTGGTTTGAGATTACACAGGACTATTCAACTGGCCATCACACTAAACTCACTTTCACAAAAACAAGCAGAAAGCCCAAGTAACGAAATTTTTATTTGCACATTCTGTGTTATTTTATAGGAAGACAAATGACAGAAAACATGGGAATTTAAGTAAATTTCCTAGAATGTCACGGTTGGTAAAACGTCTGTAACTGGAGTGTGGCATAATTGATGTACACAGTGACCTCGAGAGAGGAAGTGCCTTTGGAATCTATCGGTCATTTATTCAACACCTAAAATGAAAAACGCAGTGGGGATTACAAGGCACTTTCCTGCACAGAATCTGACAACTAGCTAGAGAAGAGGACTCTACAAGAGTTCGAAACAATGTAAGATTGGCAGGTGGGGGGGTGGAACCAAGGGACACTTATTATTCATTATGTCTCTCTATACCGCTTTATTTTTTTAAAACCTTGCTACATGTCTGACATTAATAAAGGTTTAAGAGTTGAACATTAGCAATGGCGAGGAAGGGACAGATGCGACAAGCAACAGGAAGAATTCTGCCGCAGCCAGAAACTTGATGGGGGAGTAGGGTACACGCAGATCTCCCCTCTGCCGTCTGTCTCAGATCTCTCCGCAAGTTCTCCCTGTCTCTAGAATCTCCCACACATTCTTCCTCCTCACCCTCTCCGCACCACTGCTTCAGGCTGGACCACCTGCCCACAATCCCCTTCCTCTGGTACTCGAGTTCTGACCCGGTGGGCAGTCCGGCAAAGACTATGGACCCCCTGCTCGGAATACTGTTTTGAAATTAAAAAATTGATTATGCAGATCGCAAAAGATGAATTCTATTAAATTGCACATATCAAAATTTCTTATTTGTGATATAAAAGTATAGATTTTTTTTTTATTAATTCATTCAAAGACAAGATGTAACTATGGGCCTAATGGCTACCGTACTTCAGTTTGGTGAAAAACATAAAGGGTATTTTGAGACAGCTGCAACAACTGTACTACGATATCCATATAATACGTAACATAAAAATACCTGATTTTTATTGGTGATAAACTCAGGTCTCCTACTTTCTTTTTTCATTTATTTTTAAAGTTTATTTATTTATTTCGAGAGAGCGAGCAGGGAAGCGGCAGAGAATCCCAAGCAGGCTCCGCGCTGTCAGCACCCAGCCCAATGTGGGGCTCAAACTCAGGAATCCTGAGATCCTGACCTGAGCCGAAGTCAGGAGAAGAGCTGGATGCTTAAACGACTGAGCCGCCCAGACGCCCCACTTCTGCTAATTTTACTGTGATTCTCTGCCTACATTTATATTTGAAGGAAATGCTCTACCTTTCGTGTAGAGGTTAATGACAAAAACAATTTTTCCTAAGTTCACAGATCCCAAGCATTCTGTCCAGGGGTCTCTTGTATCTTCATCTTGGATTAAGCAGCCTGATCTAGCGGCATGCCCCTCGGGACCAGCAGCCACGTGGCCGCTAAATCTGATACGATCATTCTTCAGGTCCAAAGTCTTCCATAGCTCCCTCACTTCCTGGGGCAAGTGCAAACTGTTTTGAAAGGTAAGCAAAACCCCCGGGGCTCTGTTCTCTGCTCACCAACCCTGGCTTATCCCCCGACTCTTGGAACTCTGGCACTCTGCCTGTGGCTCAGGCCAACCCATTCTTTCAGTGCCAGGACAAAAGCTGCCTCCTCCCTGCTGCCTTCCCTGATGTCTTCAAACAGACCCAGGGGTGTCTTCTCTGCCTCCACTGCTCATTAGGGATTTTCTTACTGTGTGGTGTCCCTCCACCACCGGGGATTCCCTTGAGGCGGAAACTGTGTTTTTTAATGTTGTGCTGGACCTTGCCTCATGCCTGGCATAAATAGATGCTCAGTAAATATTTGATGAGGCATCGAGTGAATGAAGGACTAAATAAAATTTCTCTCTGAAAGAGAGAAATATAAACAGGGAGAAGTCAAAGATAAAGCTAAGGTTTGTTTGCTCATTTATTTAAATTTATTTATTTATGTTTAAGAGAGAGAGGGAGTGAGAGAATGGGGAAGGGCCAGAGAGAGAGAGAGACAAATTCCCAAGCGGGCTCTGCACCGTCAGCATAGGGCCTAATGGGGGGCTTGAGGCTGGGCTCATGGGGGCATGGGGGGGGGGAGCATGGAGGGAGGATGCTCAAGCCCACAAACTGTGAGGTCATGACCTGAGCCAAAATTAAGAGTCCTACTTAACTGAATGAGCCACCCAGGCGCCCAGTTAATGCTACAGTTTCTGATCTGGGTTAATGTAGGGGGGAAAAAAAAAGAATAAAGGAAAAATTGTGCTCATAAAGTTTTAAATTAAGTACATGTACATATTCTAATTTTTTCAAAGATATTAACTCATGAATACGGTAGAGCGTAATTATCCACCCAAACACACCATTTATTCTAGTATTCTTATTATACATAAATGTGCTACAGGAAAAGACCCAACCCAGAAATAGGCTGCATTGTAAAACAAGGCTCGCAAACCAGTTGTCTGGAATTTAGAACAGTTTCCCGCAGAAGCAAACTGAAATTAGTAAGAAGGTGCCCATTTATCTCGCAAGTCCGTTTGATTTGTAGCGTGCCTGAATGTCTCCGCGTTTCACTGAAAACCAGGAGAAAGTAATATTGGTCAATACTATTGCAATATAGCCAATTAAACAAAACAGTAAGAAGCAAATGCGAACATTATTTATCCTGAATATTGACACTGGAGAAAAGACAGGTTTAATTTTAGCAGGCTGAGGAAGCCAGGAGATATTTATGAAGATCAAAAGGAACTTCTGGTTGTTTCAGAAGCTTTTGAGGGAAGAAGCCCTGATCTCTAATAAGGATAATTTCACTTCAAGACTTAAGCCGTTTCCTTTTGGCTCACAGGAAGGAAAGAGAAAAGCTATTTTGCAGTACTTGAAAAAGTTTTGGAAGACAAAGGGGAAGGAGGAATGGAATTCAAGAGGCTATGTGTGTCACAAAGGTTACCTGAGGTCGAATCAGCCAAAATAGAAAAAAAGAAGCAAGCTTTCTATGGCATGGGTGCAAGCCATGTTACTGCTGCTCACCAAATATTTCTGGTTTTCTCCCCCTCCTGGCCCCCTTGTGTCTGAGTGGCACCATTCTGCAGAGTGCTGGCCAATGCGTGGAGAGTAGAAGTGACAAGGTATTTAAATGCCAACGAGAGATCCTTGGGTTTCTCCTT
>PITB01035850.1:0-11978 GCA_004024585.1 Paradoxurus hermaphroditus
CCCCTGTGCTGCCACAGGACTAGGTACACACAGCCTTTAGGGTAGGCATTGCCCCCGGCTGTAACGGTGCGTTATGTGTTTGCAGCAGCCACTACGAAGCGGGAATTACCCATCTTCGTACCACCCTGTGCTCCAAGAGCGCGTGCCTGGCGCCCGGAGTGGGTGGGTGCTCAGTCAATGCCAGCGAGCGGGTGGTGGCGTGGATGATCGGACCGACAGGGGCCTCCCCACCTGCACCTTCCGGGCACAACCTCTAGAGGGCAGCCTCACACCGCACGCGGCGCCTCTAGCGCCTGCCCAGTGGCTGCCTTCGCGTCCCCGGCAGCCCGACAGGCACAGGTGCCCGCCGCTTTTCCAAAGTCGCCAGGCCGCTTCGCTCTCACCAAAGACCTATCTAAGTACCCGTGTTCACTAACTGGAAGAAATCCGAAGAGGATCTTTGCTTTTTACGAAAAAAGTGAAAACGGCACTCGTCCGGCATTAGTTTTGCAACGAGCCGAGAGGCTGTAGAGGCAGCGAGTACCCCACCCGCCCCCCCAGCAGCAGAGAGCGAGTACCCCACCCCCCCCAGCAGCGGCGTGTCCCCGGTCCCGCGCAACCACACTCGGCGTCCCAGCGCCAAGCCTCCAGAGCTCTGCCCTGGCTGCGAACACCTGTGTTTATCTCCGTGTGTTTTGGGCATCCGTTTGTAAGAAGTGTCCTAAGGTATCAGAAAGGCCTGAGTTTTCCATATAGATCACTGGTAATTGCTTCTTCGCTTTATGCCATTTTGGCTTACGGAAGGTTTCATAGGATCGCTCAGCTATTGGATACTGGGGAGAAACTTGTAGATAGATGATAGATAGATAGATAGATAGATAGATAGATAGATAGATAGATAGATAGATAGATAGATAGATAGATATAGATGAGGGCGCCTGGGTGGCTCAGTCGGTTAAGCGTCCGACTTCTTTCGGCTCAGGTCATGATCTCGCGGTTTGTGAGTTCGAGCCCCATGTCGGGCTTCGGGCTCTGTGCTGACAACTCAGAGCCTGGAGCCTGCTTCGGATTCTGTGTCTTCCCCCTCTCTCTGCCCCTCCCAAGCTCATGCTCTGTCTCTCTCTGTCTGTCAATAATAAATAAATGTTAAAAAAATTAAAAGAAAAGATAGATATAGATGATAGATGATATAGATAGATACACAGATAGATACATAGATGACAGACAGGTAGATTATAGATAGATGATATAGATAGATGACAGCTAGATGACAGACAGATGGGTGGGTGGGTGGAAAGACCGACAGGATGCACGTGGTCCTGACGGTGCTGGAGTCGACAAGCTCTGGGGCCCGGGACCTAACCAAGCCGGTTTAGGCACTGGAGACCCTGTGGCTTCGGCTTCGCCTTCGTGCCAGGGACTCCAGTTAAAACACGGGAAAACGTTACCGATTTCAAAATGAAAACAGGGAAATCGCAACATGGAAACCCGGAAGTATTTAAGTAAAATGGCTACAAAACAAAACATCAACCAATCGGCTGCAATCCCACTTGTACAGAGTTTGTATATAAACACATTTCGTGCGGGACGTGAGGGCGTCTTGATATTTCTGACACTCCTGAAGTGTGGGGGGCCCGCGATGCCCTCGGAAAGGCCCCGGGAGGGAGCGGACCCAACGGCGGCGCGTTCCGCGGAGGCCCAGACTCCCCGCCAGAGGGCTCTGGGCGCTGCTTGCGAGCGGTTGGGTCGGAGGCTGCAGGGACAGGGTCCCCTCTGCCTGCGAGGTCTCTGCGGCCAAGCCCGGGAAGATAACGGTCACGGACAACGGCTGCCCTCCGCTGCCGTCCTTCTTGATCTTGACGAAGACGGAAGAGGGGTGGTGTTTCGCGTGCTTGACAGTTCCTACGCTGGGGAGGCGCCAAACAGGAAGAGATGTTGTCCCCTCCGACTTCACGGGGCAGAAGGAACAGTGTCTCTGAATTCGAGTCTGAACCGGTCGGCGTTGGGTAGGGGACACAGGAGGGCTTCTGGGAAGAGGCAGCAATTGTGAGTGGGCCTTGACAGCCGAGTCAGCGTCCCCCAGGCAGTAGGTGGAGCATCCTAAAAGAGCAGGACAGAGGGAAGGGGAGACTCCAAGGCGTGTCCTTCAGGCCCTACGGAATTCCTGCCGTGTTTCTGCCTCCAGTTTGTACACGCAGGGACCGGGCTTCAGGGACGTAATTAGAGTAACAAAGGCCACTTTTCTTAAAAGTGTTGTTGTTTTTTTAAATTTATTTTTTAGAGAGAGGGAGACAGAGTACTAGCAGGGTAGCAGGGGCAGGGCAGAGGGAGAAAGGGACACACAGAATCCAAAGCAGGCTCCAGGCTCTGAGCTGTCAGCACAGAGCCCGATGCGGGGCTCGAACTCACAGACCGTGAGATCATGACCTGAGCCGAAGTCGGCCGCTTAACCGACTGAGCCCCCCGGGCGCCCCAATAAGGTGCGTTTATTGAGTGCTTACTTCCAGCGAGCCCCTGTGCTAAGCCCCTTACATATATTGTCTCATTTAATCCTCTCAATAACCCTAAGGAGAGGGAGAGGTTATTAGGTTCATTTTACAGACAGGGAAACTGAAGCTCAGAGACGTTACACAAAGTTGTTCCGAGTCCGGATGCGAGGGGCGCCTGCGTGGCTCAGCTGGTTAAGCGTCAGACGCTTGATTTGGGCTCAGGTCGTGGTCTCACCACTTGCGACATGGAGCCCCCTCATCAGGATCTGCGCCGACAGCCTGCTTGGCTCTCTGTCCCTCCTGGCCCCCAACCCCCTGACTTGTTCTCTCTCCTTCAAAACAAATAAATAAACGTTAACAAAAGAAAGTCGCGATTCCAGGCTGACTTCAAACCCATGCTGTTTATCATCACATTGTACCCTCTCTCAAAGAGGCTGTCCAGTTTCACAGGGTTATTAACTAAGTGGCAGAGTGGACCATTTATTTTATTTATTTAATTTAAAGTAGGCTCCGTGCCCAACGTGGGGCTTGAACTCACGACCCTGAGATTGAGAGTCCCGTGCTCTACCGCCTGAACCAGCCACGCGCCCTTATGCTTGTTATCAAGGCGGTAGGTTTCCTGGGCTACAGGGAAATTAAGGCAGGTTTATGGAGGTGAAAACTGCAGGGAGACACAAAACACTAATAATAATTAAGCATGTGGGCTCTGGGGTCGGACTGTTTGAACTCAGATCCTGACTCGGTTACTGTAAGCTCTTGGGCAGTGTACTCAGCCTCTCTCAGTCTCGATGTCCCATCTGTAAAATGGGTATATTAATGATATCTTTGATCATCAATTCTCCATATATTAACGATTAATGGTTCGTTGTGGGGATTAAAATGACCAAGTACTAAGTGCTCAACACTTAAGCATTCAAAGCCAACGATTTTGTTCGAACCAAAAGGAAATATTGCATAGTAGACGGCAACGACAACGAAAACAGCCCTATTGTTCGGGAGGTATTAACGAGAGACGAAAGCTGCCCACGGGAGGAATGTCCCAGCGACAAAGGGTGCGAAGCCCCTGAGCCACTTGTCAAAGCTCCTCAGTTTCTTCCCCAGGGCGATTTTCATCTCAGGGGTGGTCACTTCTGGAGGCCGGGGACGGGAGGGGTTGCCCCGGTGACGGGCGCGTCTGTTTGGCTTCCTGAATCCAAGGCGGTTGATAAACAGATGCGCTGTTTGGCGATTGCGCGCGGTCTACGCGCCGGAGCCGGAGCGCCCGCGTTGCCAAGATGTCCATTTATAGCAGCTTCCTGGACCCGGGTACATTTCTGTTTGACATGGACTGTTGGCCGCCCCGCCTCAGTCTCCCCACTGCTTCACGGTAACAGTTGCTTTTCTGGGGCCGAGTGGGGGGTGCCAGCTGCAAAAAGTCCCCGAAGGAAGAGGGGAAGGAAGGGAGAGGTGGGGTCGGGCAGGGACGGTCCCCCCCCACACACCCCCCATGGGGCTCGTGGACCGGGATCTCCGCGGGCGGCTGTAGGAGGATTTGTCCTGATGGAAGGCAGGCTGGGAAGCCTGGCGAGGAAAGAGTCACCGAGGCGGGTGGGGGCGCCGGCGAGGGAGGCCCGGGGCCAAGCCGTCCTTATCTTTGGGAAAGTTTCAGGGTCATTGTCACTGGCAGGGAATTTCCTGGACTATGAACTTTATTGCCGGGAGGACAGAACGGCTGGTGAGAGGAAGTCAGGCTCGGCTCCACGCCCACCCTCCCCCCTCCCTCCTCCCCCCTCCCCCCTCCCACAGCAGGACCTGTGGCTCCACAAACAGGACCTTGTAACAAACCCAAACCCTGGTCCTAGCCCCGCCCGCCGCTGCTCTGCTCTGCTCCCTTCCCCGCATCCTCATCCTCATTAACCTCACCTCTCTCCTCTAGAAAAAGGGATAGGGGCGCCTGGGTGGCTCAGGTGGCTGAGCATCTGACTCCCGGGCCCAGCGTCAGGAGTTCGAGCCCAGCGTCAGGAGTTCGAGCCCAGCGTCTGGAGTTCGAGCCCAGCGTCTGGTTCTGCGCTGACCGCGCAGAGCCTGCTTGGGATTCTCTCTCTCCCTCTCTTTCTCCCTCTCTCCCCCACCCTCCTCCCTCCCCAAATAAATAAACTTTAAGAAAAAAAAAAAATACAAAACGACAATAACGGCACTCACAGTAAACACTCAATATGGAGCGGTTTTAAATAATGTCCTACTAATAAAGGATGTGTGGGGTCAGAGATGAGCACAGACGGGAAAGAACGGACGGCGGGGTCTGTCCCTGTTCTTGGAAGCTGAGTAGAGGGAAAAGGCAGGCATAAATCCAAGAGCAGAGCGATCGGAAAATGCCTTTGCCGGCCAGCGGTGGGGAGCAAAACCCAAATGTCGGGGACCGTTTCTAGTCAGGCTTTGCACCATATTTCCATTTTTGCTGTGGTTTTTCTCTTCCTCAGCTGTTTTGAGATGCCGTTCACGTCGAGCTGGGTCTCCCGGAGCGCCTTCATGCTGACGGCGGGAGGCAGCAGTCAGGAGGCAGGGGGCGGCAAGCCAGACTTTGGCTAGACTCTAGGCCACCGGAAAGCAGGGGTTTGACCGTTTAGGTCCAAAAGCCCAGAGGGACCCGGGTGGGGATTGGAAAGTGCCGGCTGAGGGGGCGCCTGGGTGGCTCAGTCGGTTGAGCGTCCGACTTCAGCTCAGGTCATGATCTCGAGATCTGTGAGTTCGAGCCCCGCATCGGGCTCTATGCTGACGGCTCAGAGCCTGGAGCCTGCTTCGGAGTCCGTGTCTCCCTCTCTGTCTGCCCCTCCCCCACTCATGTTCTGTCTCTCTGTCTCAAAAAAAAATAAACATTAAAAAAATTTAAAAAAAAAAAAAAAAAGGAAAGTGCCGGCTGAAGACCAGGCAGGATGACTGAATTCAAGGTGAGGCGGCCAGCATTTACCAGGTACCCGAATGTTCAGCAATCAGGGAAGGCTTCCAGATGGAGGCGGTTCTCCTTGTAACTTAAGAAACTTTATTGGCTCAGGCCGAAGCTAGAGGATTGAAAAAGGGGCCGAGGATACACCCTGAGCAGCGCTGAGGAGGAGGAAGTACCTCTGCCCCCGGGGTGGAGGTGGGGGGCTTGTAGAGAGCCTCCTTTTTGGTGGCACAGACCGTGAGGCCTTCGGAAACGGTAGGGCGGAGACAACACCTCCCTCCCGGAGCAGGTGTTGCGGATGGATGACAACGGATGTGAAATATTGACCCAGGGAAAAGCGCCTGGTGTTTGTCCGGGCCAAACCGGGGCAGCAGCTTCCGTGGGAGGGGGTGCGGGAAAGGGCCTCTGGTCCCGAGGGTCACACTCCCACAGGCTTGCGGGGGGGGGGGGGCGGCGCGGAGGGAGCCTCACTGAGGTCCGGAACTCAGGCCCCCCAGCTGGTGACAGGCCCTCAGGGAGGACTGAGAGAGGGACGTCGATGCTGGGAATCAAGGCAGGCACCTACACACGTACATGCGCGCACACAGACGGAAAATTTTTGAATGTGTTTCTTTCTTTAAGCTCAGAGAAAAAAACTGGATGGAAATGTTCGTGATTGTGTTTGCTGCGTAGAACTATACTTGAACTTCTTAAAACTTTATTTATTTTTTACTGTTTATTTTTGAGAGTGAGAGAGACAGGGGGTGAGAAGGGGAGGGGCAGAGAGAGAGAGAGGGAGACACAGAATCCAAAGCAGGCTCCAGACTCTGAGCCGCCAGCATGGAGCCTGATGCGGGGCTCGAACTCGCAAACCATGAGATCATGACCCGAGCCGAAGTCGGCCGCTTAACCGACTGAGCCGCCCAGGCGCCCCTGAATTCCGTTTCTGAAGCTATTTTCTCGCTTGGCTTTTTCAGTCCGCCACCTCTCTCCTGGCTTTTCTTCCTCTCTTGGAGGGCTGCCTGCCCCCTAAAGTTGATGCCATTCGGGGTCTGTGCCCAACCCGTCCTTCCCCGCCCCCCCATCCAGACTAGCTCCCTCACCACTCGGCTTTGGCGAGACGCCCCGGTGTCAACAAGGACCTCCATCTCCAGCCCGGCCCTTGGCCGAGACCTTTCTCCCGTTGCCTACTGACTATCCCTCAGATGCAGCTTGTATAGAGCCGAAATCCCCTCCCCGCAAGCGCCTCTTTCTTCTGTAGTGTCTCCCTAGGGGGCCTGGGTCAGAACCCTACTAATTATTCTTCCCTCCCTTCCAGTAGTGGGTTGAGTGGCGTCCCCCCCCCAAAAAAAAAAACCCAGACGTCCATATCTTAATACCCAGAGCCTGTGACCATTACCTTCTGTAGCTAGAGAGCGTTGCCTCGTATGACAAAAGCTGTGATTATCTTTTATCTTGGGTTATCCAGGTGGCCCCCAAATCCAACGACAAGTGCCCTTAAGAGACAGGCAGAGAGCACACACTGAGGAGGTATTGTGACCATGCAGGCAGAGTTTGGAGTGACGTCACCAGTCAAGAAGTGCCAACAGCCGCTGAAAGAACAGACTGTCTCCTACAGCCTCGGGGCGGGGGAGGGGGGAGCGCGGCCCTGCCAACGCCACCTTGGGTTTGAATACCTAAGGGCCTCCGGACCCTGAACTGTGAGAGAATAACTTTCTGTTGCTTTAAGGCACCCAATTCGTGTTAATTTGTTACGGCGGCCCTAGCAAATTAATATGCCCCCATTCTTTGGGGTCTAATGGATCACAGAAATCTTGTTGATTTCAACCCCTTAAACAGCTCTGGGTTTTGGGGCACCTGGGGGGCTCAGGGGTTAAGCATCTGACTTTGGCTCAGGTCCTGATCTCATGGTTTGTGGGTTCGAGCCCCACGTTGGGCTCTGGGCTGACAGCTCAGAGCCTGGAGCCTGCTTCGGATTGTGTGTCTCCCTTTCTTTCTGCCCCTCCCCGCTTGTGCTGTGTCTCTGTCTCTCTCTCTCAAAAATAAACATTAAAAAAAACTCAACAGCTTTATTCCTCCCCCCGCCCACCCCCCCACCCATGTCCATCTCCAATCTGGCTGTTCTCTTGAACCACTGCATTGAGTGGTCTCTTAACTGATCTTTCTCTAGGCTTCCGCTACTTACTATCCCTACCACCCAATTCCTTCTCCACGGAGCTTCTACAGCCCAGAACCACAGAGATCACTCTAGAATACAAACTCCATCACATCATTCCCCTATTAAAAACTCTCAGGGGCGCCTGGGTGGCTCAGTCAGTCAAGCATCCGACTTCGGCTCAGGTCATGATCTCGCGGTCCACGAGTTCGAGCCTTGCGTCGGGCTCTGTGCTGACAGCTCGGAGCCCGCTTCAGATTCTGCGTCTCCCTCTCCCTCTGTCCCTCCCCGACTGGCACTCTGTCTCTCTCTCTCTCTCAAAAACACACATTAAAAAAAAATTTTTTTTAATCTCAAGAGCTCTGTATTGCCTGTATCAGGACCAAGTCCGCGTTAGTCCTCAGAACGGTGCACCAGGTTGGTCCCCGACAGGCCGTAACCTTCCTTCCCTCCAGCCCCCTCTCTGACTGTGCCCCGCTCGGGCCGCCGCGCTCTCATCACCCGGACGGTGGCAATTCCATCTCAACACGCTCTTTCGCGGCTCTCGTTTTTGTTTTTTTTTTTAAAAAAACTTTTAATTTTGAGGTAATCGTAGACCCGCCGGCCAGTTGCAGAAAGCGGTGCCGAGCGACCCTGTGTATCCTCTGCACAGTCTCCCCCAACATTCCGCAAGCCTCTAGTGTCATCCCGTAACCAGGATATCGACACTGACGCCATCCGTGGGCCTTTCTCGGGTCTCCCCGTTTTACTGGTTCTCACTCACGTGGACCGAGGTGTACGTAGTGGTATCACGCGTGGGTTTCTTATCCACCGCCACGGCCAAGGAGAAGCTCTGTCGCCAGGACCCCTCGCGCAGCCCGTCAGACCGTACCCTCTTGCCCTTGCCTTCCGAACCTAACTGCAACCTAACCCCTGGGCGATCGCTGATCGATTCTCCATTTCTCGAATTTTGAAATGTCAAGAGCGTTAAGGAAATGCAGTATGGAGAATGCAATCGAAGACGCTTTGCTAGTTTAGCCTAATTCCCTGGAGACTTCAGTCAGGTGATTGTCACGCCTCCGGTTTGTTCCGTTTTATTGCTGGGTAATAGTCCCCCCTGCCTCTTTTTACTGCAACCCCCCCCCACCTAAGGTGGGGTCCCTAAGGTGTCTCCACCTAAGGGACACTCATCTTTGAATATCAGATTCGAATCACCCCTACACTCTCAGCACGTTACGTATTCTTACGATTGTTCGTTCCGTGCTCAGCTCCGTAACTATTCGTTGGTGTCTCCCTCTCGCTAGACCCTCCCCATCCTCGCCGTGAGTTAGAGCCACTTCGATGATGTGGGGCGGGGGTGGGGGGGACCGCACCCACACCCTCCGGCCACAGTTGAACGAAGTGTGAACACTGGTTCACCCTAGAGGGGCCAGTGAGGTCCTCAGGGAACCTAGAATTGGACTAAGATTACCACCATTTCAAAGGCCGTTCATTTAAAAAAAATTTTAAGCTTATTTTGCGAGAGAGAGAGAGAGAGAGAGAGAGAGAGAGAGAGGGAGGGAGAGAGAGAGGATCCCAAGCAGGTTCTGCACTGTCAGCGCAGAGCCCAACGTGGTTCTCAAACCCACGAACTGTGAGATCATGACCTGAGCTGAAGTCTGACGCTGAACCGACTGAGCCGCCCACGCGCCCCCCAAAGCTGTTTATTTTTAAAAACAGAGTAGCTTAAAAACCCAGAGCTACGGAAAGCAACCATTTTGCGTCCTGCGGCCCCAGGAGGGAGAGTCCGCCTCTGGCACGAACGAGAGGCGTGGAATCAGAGGCACCGAAGGAGGAGACACGGGGTGACTCAAGACACTCCCATATCCTTAGAGCCGCCGCCGCCCCCACCCTCGCTCCTGTCTCCCGAGTTCAAATGAGCTTGTTAGACGTGATCCACCTAGAACTTACCGTCTTTGGGAACAGAAGCTGGTTCCTTCTCATAGTCTCGTACTTTCCTTTGCATTCGGGACCCCTTCTCCAACTTCGCTTCTCCCTCCCCCTTTTTAGGGACCCTCAGAAGGCAATCCGATCTGTGCCTGCCATTTCTGTCCCTCAACCTCTTAGAAGACGTCATTAACTTGGCCTTTGATCCCACCTGCATGGACCCTCAGGTGTCATAGCCCTTCTGTCCTCGGTTTGTGCGATGACTTCTTTTTTTTTTTTTTTATTCTGTCCTTAAATTGCTTTTGTGGGTGGCTCTCTCTTTTCCCCATCAGATTAGGAGACCCCGGAATCCCGAGACCCTCCCCCGGCAGTTGAAAGCGTGCCCCGAGGGCAGAGAGAATGTCTCCGTTAGTCTTGTAGCCACCTCGAGGGAAGAACTTTTCTAGTTTCTAAAACCCTGGCCCCGTGCTAGTTCTGCACACCGTGGGTGCTCAATAAATGTTGATTAACTGAGTAGACAATAGACTGAGTCCCCAGAGTGCCGCCTTCTTTCTTTCCACAGGGAGAAAGTAATAACATTAGGCAGAGCAGGCTGGATCCCTTAATAGGATTATCTGAAATTTGTGGCTGGTGACTCTCTCCCCCAACTTTATTGGGGACATTCATCTCCGCAGACTAGATACTCCCAGAGACCACGAATGCGGCCGGCCAAGCGGTGGACTCCGACTAAACGCCCTGACCCCGTTCCTCTTGGTTCCATTGCCACCGGAGCCACCGCCAGCCTCCAGCCCAACGTGGGGGGAGAACCCAGTACTATTGTGGCGGTGGGGGTACTGAAATCAGTACCTTCTAACCAAGTTCAATAATGCGGGCCCAGCTCTCTATCTGTACTTACGATATTCTACCGTGAACCCACGGATGACCTTCGCAAGCTTTCTAACCTTCTAAGAAGACAACAGCTTGAGGCAGAATTCACACAGCACGCCATTCGCCCATTAAAAGCGTGTATTTCAATAGTTCCTAGTTGTGCTACCAGCGGCACAACAAATTTTATTTTATTATTATTTCAGAGAGAGACAGAGAGTGCAGGGGAGAAGGGCAGAAGAGGGAGAGAAGAATCCCACACTCAGCACGCAGCCCGACGGGGGGCTTGATCCCACGATGCTGAGATCATGACCTGAGCTGAAATCAAGAGTCAGAGGGATGCTCAACTGACTGAGCCCCCCAGGCGCCCCATCCACAATAAATTTTAGAATGTTTTCTTTACCCGCAAAGGTAACTAGCCATTAGCGGTGACTCTCCAATTTCTCCCAACCCTCAGCCGTAGGAAAACACGAACCTGTTTTGTTTCTTTTTTTTTTTTTTTAACGTTTTTATTTTATTTTGGAGAGACATAGAGACAGAGCGTGAGTAATGGAAGGGCAGAGAGAGAAGGAGACACGGAATCCGAAGCAGGCTCCAGGCTCTGAGCCATCAGCACAGAGCCGGACATGGGGCTCGAACTCGTGGACCGTGAGATCATGACCTGAGCTGAAGTTTAACTGACTAAACTACTTAGGCGCCCCGAACCTGTTTTGTTTCTATAGAGATTTGCCTGTCTCAGACCTATCATAGAAATGGAATCACAGACTATATGGTCTTTTGTCACTGGTTTTTTCCACTGAGCATGATTTCAAGGTTCTTTCACGTTGTGACGTATCAGTACACGATTCCTTTTTTTTAATTATTTTTTTTTAATGTTTATTTTTGAGAGAGAGTCAGAGTGTGAGCGGGGAGGCGGCAGAGAGAGAAAGGGAGACACAGAATCCGAAGCAGGCTCCAGGCTCTGAGCTGTCAGCACAGACCTGGACATGGGGCTCAAACTCACGAACTGGGAGATCGTGACCTGAGCTGAAGTCGGACACTTCACCGACTAAGCCACCCAGGCGCCCCGTAAATTTTATTTTTTTTTATTATTTAAAAAAAATTTTTTTAAACATTTTTTTGAGATACATAGAGACAAAGTGTGAGCAGGGGAAAGGCAGAGAGAGAGGGAGACACAGAATCTGAAGCAGGCTCCAGGCTCTGAGCCGGCAGCCCAGAGCCCGAGGCGGGGCTTGAACTCACAGAGCGTGAGATCGTGACCTGAGCCGAAGTCGGCCGCCCAACCGACTGAGCCACCCAGGCGCCCCTTAAATTTTATTTTTAAGTAATCTCTATACTCAACGCGGGGCTCGAGCTTCCAACCCCGATGAAGAATCGCATGCTTTACTGACCGAGCCAGCCAGGCGCCCCTCCATGCCCACTCATCAACCGGTCGGCGGCGTTTGGGTCGTATCCACTTCCTCAAGTTATCTCTCCGGGTTTCAACTCCTTCATCTATAAAACTGGGAGTTCAGAGCCGTTTCAGAGATTACCGGAAGTATATACGTGGAATAGATGCATGCGGTCTACACTCTAAAGCACTGCGGGCATGGAAAGACAATTATATTAATATTTCTCTGAGATCGACAGAGGAGCGTGTTCCCCGAGTGTGTGGCCTCTTGTTGGTCACCTCAGGGGACTCCGG
>PITB01035851.1:0-11979 GCA_004024585.1 Paradoxurus hermaphroditus
GGGGGAGGGGAAGAGGAGGAGAAGCCGGGAGAGGGAGAGGAGAAGGCACTCGTGACAAAAGGTTAAGAACCGGGAACTCAAGGTGAACTGTGTGTGGTTATTAAACTATTTGCACAGCTCTTCTCGAAGTTTGACGCTTTTCCAAATGAGAAGAAATCGATACTGACTGAACGATCCCGTTCACGACACGGACAGGTAAGGACGTCCGGGGACTGGGGCCGACAGCCGGGCGTGTCCACACACCCGCACCCACACTCCCGTGCAGACGCAGGCGCAAACGCACACACCCGCGCACGCACGTGTGTACACACCCTCACGCGCGTGCCTGCGGGCGCCCGACCGTGCACGCCCACCCCTGCGCGCACCCGCTGCGCGCCCGCGCCCACCTGTGTGGCCCAGAGCTGCAGCGCCATGGCCCGGGCCTGCATGTCCTCGGGCACGCCCAGCTCCTGCAGGTGCAGCAGGTAACTCTCCAGCCATCTGCTCCGGTGGGCCCGAGCGGCGAGTCTGGCTGGGGACAGCAGCTTCCACAGGTGACCTTTGACGCCGCACACGCGGTCCTTCTCCCCTGCGGGGACAGAGCACAGAGCGGGGGAGGGGTTACAGACCCACCCCCGGCCCAGGGCCACCCAGCCCTGCTGTCTGGTGAGGCCAAGGGTCTTCTGGGCGTCACTCCTCCAGGGCGGGGAAAGAGGAGCCAAGAAAGGCCTTTAAATGCCAACCTGTCATTACCCGTCTCGCCCGCAGTGGACGGGAGCAGGGGCCCTGTCTCGCTCACCTCTGTGTCTCCACGCCCGGCCCAGAGCAGGGGCCCTGTCATGGGCATTATGAAGTGTTTCTTACACGGCAGGGCAAGGAACAGGACACACGGAGCGGCGATCTCCCTCCCCAGGGTCCCGTCCCGAAGCAACGCCAGCCCGTGCGCACCCTGTGAGGCCCTATGAGCCGACTCCGCACAGCCGCGTTCAGGAGACACCGGAAATAACCCAACTGCGATCGAGGAGGGGACAGACGGGTCTCGGGGTCTCAAACTCAACTACCTGCCGGGAGGCGGGTAAAGTAAATGAAGGAGGAGGGTCGGGGCGGGGCCACGGGGAACAGGCGGGTCGGGGCGACCCCCAGCCTGACCCAGGAGCTGGGCCCAGCACGGCCAGGCAGCCTGAGTTTTCAGAAGATGAAAGTCCAGCGGTTCGCAGGGAGTCTTCCCGTGTGTTTTCAGGTCCGCGTCTGGGCACGAGCCGCTCACCGCTGTGCAGGCCACGAAAGCGTCTCTGGAGGTCAGCTCCGGCCCGCGGATCACCCGTGCTCGCTCACCGTTAAGTGAACAGCGGGGTGTGGGCTCGGGAGCGCCGCAGGCGGTGGAAACCGAGCTTCCGGTCCAGGTGGGCCCCGCCGGGCGACGTGCGGGCGCGAGGCCACGTGCTTGTTATTTCTACACCGTGTTCCCGCTGCGACGCTGTGTTTACAGACGCACGTGCGAACGAGAGCTCCGCTTCTCCCGAATCGCGCCTTGGAAAAGTGGGTGTCGCTTGGGATTGTTACAAAATTCCCAAGGACCCGAGACACTCTCGCTGGCTTCTTGGGACCACGAAGCAGTGTTTCAGGAAGACCCGCCCCCCCAACGGTGCCACGCTGGGCTGCACGTTCCAGGGTATTTGAAAGGGTGGAAAATGGAGGGTAAACTTACATTAAAATACACACCAATCCTGGGGCGCCTGGGGGGCTCAGTCGGTTAAGCACCGACTTCGGCTCAGGTCATGATCTCACGGTTTATGGGTTCAAGCCCCGCGTCGGGCTCTGTGCTGACGGCTCAGAACCTGGAGCCTGCTTCCTATTCTGTGTCTCCCTCTCTCTCTGCCCCTCCCCTGCTCACACTCTGTCTCTATGTCTCTCAAAAATAAATGTTAAAAAAAAATGAATACACATCAATTTTAAGTATATTAGCTACATTTTCAAATAATAAGCCCATATGCTTTTCTTCGACCTCCAGACCTTTTAATATTTGTTAATGTTTATTTATTTTTGAGAGAGACAGAGCACGAATGGAGGAGGGGCAGAGAGAGAGGAAGACACAGAATCCGAAGCAGGCTCCAGGCTCTGAGCTGTCAGCACCGAGCCCGACGCGGGGCTCGAACTCACAGACTGTGAGATCATGACCTGACGGAAACCAAGAGTTGGATGCTTAACCCACAGAGCCACCCAGATGCCTCTACTTGTCAATTTAAAGCGAGGAGCCCAACTGGTCATCTGAAATACATTATCTTCCTGTTTCTCAAACTTTTGGGGTGCTGGAGAATCACCCAGAAGCTTTATACCTCTGGGCGCCCAGGTCCCACTGCAGACCTATCTTGTCAGAATCTTGGGGGGGTGGGGGGGGTGGGGCCTGGGCACGTGGAGGTTTTCAACAAGCGAGTGAAGGGTAAAGGAAGGGCTGACGGCCCTCGGTTGGCTCATCCTGGAATTGTAAGTTAGCTGATGAAACAGTTAGAGAAGGAAGCAAAGAAATTTAACCCAGACTTGGAAATGACGGGGATTCTTTGAGCTCTGACAGCAGCACGGTCACACACCTTGACTATCACTGTCAAGACAGCTTTTAAGGATGGCTTTAAAATGCAACGCAGTATGAAAAGACAACGAGCAGAATGGGAGAAAATATTTGCAAATCATAGATCTGGGAAGGGCCTAGGATCCAAAACATAACAAGAACTCCCACAATTCAACAACGAAAGCCCACCCCACCTCGCAACTCCGCAGCTTTCAAACCCGCACACCGGGAGAACAGGAGGACCCACACGAAGGGCTGTGCAGAGATTGAATGCGTTAACCTAGAAAGCACAGAATGATGCCTGGCACAGGCCTACTAAACAGTAGCTCTATTATTAAATAGAGCTAATGAATGTTAGCAAATTAGTAGTCCCTGGAGAATATATTCCTGTACTGTTTCTATACTTAGGAAATAACAACAATTTGTGAAATAACACATAGTTGGCAGCCAGAGACCCGGGTAGAAATCCGAGCTCTGCCCCTTCCTAGAAAAATGATTTTGTGCAAATAATCTGGATCTCCGAGCCTCAGCCTCCCCATCTGTGAAATGGGAGCAACCTAGCTCATGGGATCATTAGGGGGATATGGAAACACAGAACACACTTGGTACTGGTAGGGGCTTAGCAAGTCACGCTTGCTACATTCTTGCCATTATCACGAAGTCTTATTTATCAGCCCCAGTGTAATGACTTAGGGCTGTGAATCAGAACTGGCAGGCCTGTGTAACTGGTAATGGCACCGCGGGTTCAAATTCCAGACCTCCCATGCTGTGTGGCCTGGGCCAAGGCCCCGTCCACCGCTGGGTCTCAGTCTTCCCATCTGTAAATCGAGGGGCCCAGAGTTGAGTGCCTCTCCAGGTTTTCCCCAGAAGCCCCTCTGTGCCCTAGAAACCTGGGCACAGTCCACAGAGGGACATATCTTTAAAGTCCTGTGTTTCCGGGTTCGAGCCCCACGTCGGGCTCTGCGCTGACAGCTCAGAGCCTGGAGCCCGCTTCGGATTGTGTCTCCCTCTCTCTCTGCCCCTCCCCCACTCATGCTCTGTCTCCCTCTGTCCCTCAAAAGTAAATAAACATTAAAAAAAAATTTTAAGCCCTGTCTTTTCCCTTTAGAATGCGTTAGATTTTTTTTTGCATTAGACTTCTTTCTTTCTTTCCTTCTTTTCCTTTCTTTCTTTTGTGTTTATTTTTGAGAGTGAGAAAGAAAGCATGAGCGAGGGAGGAGCAAAGAGAGAGGAGGACAGAGGATCTGAAGTGGGCTCTGTGCCGACAGCAGAGACATCACAGAATCGGATGCGGGGCTTGATCCCACGAACTGTGAGATCATGACCTGGGCTGAAATCAAGAATCAGACACTCAACGGACAGAGCCACCCAAGCACCTCTGGACTCTGTGATCCTTTATTATAATAATGCTTTTCCTCCCAAAACAATATTCAAAAAAAAAAAAAAACCACGCCCCACCCACATAATCTAGTAAAATGAATGTTCCAGAAAGCAGTATATTTAGCTTGGGGCTCTACCTGCCCCCAATTCCCTCCTATGTGAGAAGCACCAGACTCTGTGATCTCAGGGTCCCCCAAAGAGTCCATTTTCTTTTAAAATATGTTTGTACATTTATTTTAAATGGTTTTTTTTAGATGTTTAGTTATTTATTTGGAGAGACAGAGAGTGCAAGCAGGGGAGGGGCAGAGAGAGAGGGAGAGAGGGAGAATCCCAAGCAGGCTCTGCGCTGTCAGCACAGAGCCCAGTGTGGGGCTTGATCTCATGAACCATGAGATCGTGACCTGAGCCAAGATCAAAAACAGTCAGACACTTAACCAACTGAGCCATCCGGGTGCACCAAAATGTTTATAATTTTAATAGTGGACGAGAAATACTGCACGTACATGGTAAAAAAAAAAAAAAAAAAGGAAAAGAAAGCAAGCACCCCGAAGAGCTCGAATGGAGACCTCCGTCCCATCTCGGCCTTCTCGGAAGCAAAAAGCTATACGTGTTCCCACCTTCTTCTAAAGCGAAGATGTTAACTACGCTTCCCGTGGTGCTCATTTCACAGTAGATGTAGGTCAAGCCAGTATGCTGGACACCTTAAACTTACCCGGTGTCGTGTGTCAATCGTTTCTCAATAAAACTGGAAAAAAAATAAACTAAAAAACCCCACAACATCCCCACTCTTCCGCACGGTTTTGGAATATCCCCTTCTACTTTACAGTTGCCGTTTTCCTTTACGTGGATGTGTAACTTATTCCATCAGCCCCACTGGAGGCCATACAGGCTGTCTGCAGCAGTTGTTAGTCTAAGCAAGGGGGCAACGAATATCTTTGTGCCTCTCTAGACGTGTGCAAGCACGGCTGCAGAACTCCTAGTAGTGGAAGTTCAGGATCAAGGGAATGAGCATGTCTGTTTTGACAGGTTCTGCCCAATCGCTCTTCCGAAGAGGCTGCCCTCCTCACAAGCCCAACAAAGTCTGAGGACAGCTCGGTCCAACAGGCTCCAACCCCAAGGTGAGAAAGCTTCCTCGACGCTGCCACCTGCTGCCCACACTGGGAAATGCAGCTCTCCTGCACCCAGCCCAGGGCTGCTCCCTGAACGACCCAGGAACCCCAACAGCCACCCAGGGACCCCAACAGCCACCCAGGGACCCCAACGGCGTGTGTCTGGAGGAAAGCACAACAGAGAAACCGCTCTTTCCTGGAGAACCAACCGAGGCTGGGAGGGGTCAGCGGCTCTACACACAGGATTTTGCAACCAGACCAAGTTTTTCATTTCGCCGGCTCGGCCTCCTAACAGCTGTGTGTCCCTGACCAATGAGTTCACCTCTCTGAGCCCGTTTCCTTACTTACAAAGTGGGCATAATAATATCAACCTTCTAGCACTGATGGTAGGACTCAATAAGGTAATGGATGGTCTCTCAAGGGGTGATAAGAGGCAACCCACAGACAGGAAAAGCAAACGGCTAGTGAAACGCGAAGAGCCGATTCCACCACAGCGACCGGGGAAAGGCCCAGCGAGCCGGCCGCCCTTTCCTGCCCATCAGATTAGCGAGGTCTTAAAGGCTGATAACTGCTTGTTGACAAGGTTGAGGGGAAATGCAAATTAAAACAACAAGTTACCCGCCTCTGCCCATCAGATCGGCAAACAAACGGAAAGACCGATACCATCTGGTGGGGAACAGCAGCCTCCCTCCTTCGGGCAGGCCGGGAGCTGCTCCACGGTGTTGGACACGAAGCGGCAACAGCTAACGGGAATTTTCATGTGGATGCCCTTTGACCCGGCAGACCCACTTCTAGGAAACTGCCAGGGAGGAGTAAAACCACCAGACGGCAGAAAAGATACAAGTACAATGAAATACTCTAGTAGCCACAGGCACACACAAGGAAACCATTGTAAGCACCCATCGGAGGCGGGCGGCTGCCTGAGTCCTGACACGCAAGAGCTGCAGAGATGACTCAGTTCTCTGCATGCTGATTTTACACCTTCTACTTTGCCGGAGTCTTTTTCACTTGGGTTAGTTTCGTCATGGATTTCCTGGGGTTTTCCTAGCACAGCATTGCATATTCTGCAGACGGGGATAGCCCTACATCTTCTTCACCCATTCTTTTTTTTTTTTTTTAAATTTTTTTTAACGTTTATTTATTTTTGAGAAAGAGAGACAAAGCATGAGCAGGGGAGGGACAGAGGGAGGGAGACACCGAATCGGAAGCAGGCTCCAGGCTCTGAGCTGTCAGCACAGAGCCCGACGCGGGGCTCGAACTCACAGACCGCGAGATCATAACCTGAGCCGAAGTCGGACGCTCAACCGACTGAGCCTCCCAGGCACTGCTTCTGTACCCATTCTTATACCAGTAACTGATTTCTCGCATCTAACTGAATTGGCTAACGCCACCAGAAGATGTTTGTATTGACAGGGACTAATACACAGCTATATTGTTAGGTTAAACAAAAACCAAGTTGCAGATAATAGATGAGTTCCTTTTTAAAATATACCCAGTGACACTCTCGATATGTGTACCCGTCTCTGTAAAATAGAGCGTTCCTACAAAATAGTGGATGGAGGGATACATCCCAGCACGTTAACACCGGTTTCCACAGGACGCTGGGCTTGAAAGAGTATTATTACTTCTCCTGTGTACCTCTTTGAATTGTTAACCACAAGAAAGTTTCCTTTCTTAGTTTAAACAGTCTAATGTGCTTAAGTGTGGTTTTTTAGAAAGACATAAATATAGGAAACGGGCGATGAGCTGTTGGGAGGACTGCCTCAGACCGCACTTGCCCTGGTATCCGGTCCATCGAAAGCGCTCAGCAGAGAAGTGGTTTTCTTTCTTGTTACCATTCCTAACGGCCGCCCTGCAGGAAGAGGCTATTGTTCCCCCGTTTTACAGATGAGATCGCTGAGCCCCCCGGGGACACTACACAGGAGCCAGTGAACCACCTCAAGCCATCCGAGCTGAGTCTATCAATCACTCCCTTCAACCGCCCCTCCGGAGAAAGGACCTGGGGCAAAAAGAAGTTCAGCGACTTGCCCCGAAGCATCGGCTCGGAAGCCCCACCGCGGGCACCTGCATCCAGACTTCGCTGCAAGCGTCTGAGTCCAGGATACACGAGATTTCGCTACGTTCCTGTGCCACTTGTAACGCATGCAGTTTCCCGACCTGCCTGGGGACTCGGATTCAAGCGGACCGGACGGGACCTGGGGGCTTGTAGCATCAACAAGGGCCGAGAGGATTCTTCTCACGGGAGAAGTTTGGGACGCAGCGGCCAGAAGCCAGCGCAGCCCCGTGGTCCGCACGGCCCCCGAGCACGGACTCCTGCAGGCACCTCGTTACCCACACCGAGTCCCCTCCGTCGCCACAAAAACGAATGGGGTGGATTTTCACCAACCCAAGTGGAAGCACTCTAGATGTGGAGGTCGGTGAAAGTGCTGGGCGGCCGGACAGCTCCTTCGGCGCACAAGATCAAGGGCCTAAGAGCGGAGGGCTGATAACGGAGGAGATGAAGGCCGGTGTGGCCCGGGAGGCGGCAGGTGCACGGACGGTTCGCGGAAGCCCGATTCACGACAGCCCCGGCCTGGGAACGACCCACACGTCCCTCCGCCGGGGCACGGACACGCAGACCGTGGCGTGCCCCTCCGATGAAGTGCTATGCCACAGGGCAAACACATGGCTGACACGTAACGGCCGCCTGGCGGAAGCCGACAGACAAGAGGCAGAGGGGAAGAAGCCAGACCCGAGAGGGCACGCGCTGCGTGATTCTGTTTACGGGAAGTTCACGAACAAGTAAAACCAACCCGAGGCGGCGGGAACCAGTACGCGGCTCCCTCCGCATGGCGCGTGTTGACTGGGAAGGACGCAAAGTGTTTAGATTTACCTCTCGGCCGTGCATTTAGGACCGTGTGTTTTCCTGTGTGAAAATGACACCCCGGCAGAAAAAGGCAATAAAAACCTTTAAAAATAGGAAAGAATAACCATAACAGACAACGAGGTCCCCAGGCCCCACTCTAGATACACCGCGTCCACCTGGAACCCCAGCTCCGGCCGGGCCCTGCCCCCCCCCCCACCACTGGGCTCTTGCACCTGCCCGGTCACGGCGATCTCACTGCTGCCGAGGGCCTGAGAATGTCCTTCCTCCCGTGTCGCCTGTGGTCCTTCAGCTTGAGTGTGGGCTCCCCCTCTGGGTCCCTCCGTCTGCCCCACGCCCGCCACGGTCCCCACGGTGCTTACCCCCTGACAGGGAGCCACGTGCCAGCTTGGGGAGCAGCAGGTCGAGCTGGCGGAAGGTGTGGAAGACGTCGGCCGAGTGGGTGCGGTCCTGCGCCTGGCTCTGACCGGTGCGTGGCAGGGCTTCGACTCCGTACAGGGTCAGGTAGCCGGCTCTGGGGGCAGCAAACAGGGGGTCAGGGGGTCCTCCTTGGGCGCTCTCGGTCAAAGCCTCCCATGGCGGCCTACTCTTTTCTTTGTGCATACAGCCAATGACCACCTGCCTTTCGTACTCCATGCCCAAACTGCTCTGGGCCAGGGAATCAGCAGTGGAGAAACCCTCGGGCCCTCGGGGAGTGGGCCCTCAAGGGAGGGACACAGACAACAGGCAAGAGACACAGGTGAACGAGTGATGTATCAGCCGGGGCTCGGAGATGCGGACGGACAAAGCTAGCTGGAACGAGGGCGGTGAAGGGTGCGGAGGCGCTCAGAGTATGAAGAGCAGAGAGAGGGGGTTCGGGGCAGAGGGAACAGTGAGTGCCAACATCCTGAGCCAGGAAGGAGGCTGGTGAGGCTGGAGCAGAGTGACCAAGGGGACACAGGGGCAAGACAGAGGCATCGATCTGGAAAAGAGGCTACTGCCCCTAGAGAGAGAGTCAGGGCAGGCTCCCTGGAGGAGGCAGGGTCTGAGCTGAGCCAGGAGAAGGGGAGAGGAAGGGGTGCAGGCAGAGGGCACGGCCTGGGCTAAGGCCCAGAGCGAGCCGAAGGGGCGAGCGTCTGGTGAGAAAGCTGCCAGCCGTCGCCGGTCCAGGCCCTGGAGCTGGAGTGTGAGGGGACGGTGGGGAGCAGCCGGGGGCCGCTGGCAGGCCTGGTCACAGCACAGGGAAGGGGGCTGGGCTGCAATGGGGGTGAGGCTGGGCTGCACCCGAAGAGCCCCAGGGGTCTGCGCAGGAGAGGGACGGGGCCTGGCGGGGTAGGGACAGAGGATAAGACACAGGAGGAAGTGTGAGCCCTTGTGCACAGGCGTGCATACAAACACACGCACACGCTGCCCACGGAAACGCTCTTAAAGAAACTGTTTTCACCACCAGCCATTTGTGGACGCTCCCAAAGCCCAGCCCCGTCGGCCTCAGTCCTGGGAGAAAAACCACAGGTTTTCACTTTTTTCTGTAGGGTGGGAGGGACTGGGGCCTCTGCAGAGACGCCGCTGGAACCCCGACACGTCCCCCATCAGCTTCTCCTAGTCCCTGGATCTCCCGGGGGAGGGATCTCCCCAGGAGGAGAGGGCAGATGCAGGAACGAGGGAGGGTGGGGGCCGAGAGAGAGGCCCGTCCAGCCCCCACTCTGCCCCGCGCCTGTGCCGCGCAGGCTCACAATAGATCTTCAAGAAATGTTCGATGGAGGGACAGACCGATGGACGGGAGGGCGTGTGGACAGATGGGAAGGTGGGTGGGAGGGTGGGTGGATGGATGGGAGAGAGGGAAGGTGGGTGGAGACGGTCAGAATCTGATCCTGAGAACACTGATCTTGGAAGAAACGACAAGGTCATCATGAACTCGAGCTCAGTTACCCAGGCTGCTACTGTCCACCGTTCCCCTGCCCCCCTCACCCTCCTCCGGCCTGGCTTCCACGCCCCACAGAGACCCGCCCATCCCCCCCCCGCCCGGACTAAGGCAGCAACCCTCCCTTCAGAACAGCCGAACCTGCTAGAATCCTGTCCCCCTTCCCCTCCGGTCACATAAGGCCTGCGTCCCTCTTCTCCACACCGGTGCCCTCAGTTTCCCTATGGTGAGTTTCTAACTCACAAACTGGGTTCACCACCAACGGGTTTTGTTTGGTTAGTAGAGTTTTCCTATAAACGAACTGAACAATTGAGGAGCCACACAAAATCTGGATTTCTCTCTCATTTCATCTTGAAAACGGACAGAATCTGGCCCCCTGGGAGCCTGCGGCCCCGCCCGCCAACTCTGGGCGGCAGAGGAGTCACAGCTGCCCCCTCATCCCGGAACGAGCCGGGTCAGCTGGCCCTGTGGCCTCTGGTCCCATTTGTGCTGGTTTTTTCCTTAAAGTCAAGAACCATTTCCAGGTGTATATATTTCCATGAAAAATATGCAGTGACAAATGAACCACAGGAAGCCCAAGGAAACCCAAGGCGGCCATGAGGTTTCACACTGTGGAAGTGAAGGCCCTTCCCAAGGCCACCTGCGCTTCAAAGTGACGCGTACTTGGTGGTAGAACAGATTATCCTGTGTTACCGCCACGTGACCTGCAGGTGGGGCTAAGAGCCACCGAGAACAATAGGGCTGGAATTAGGGCTGGGCGAGGAGAGGGCTATCAGACTGCGGGGCGGGGGTCAGGAAAGACCTCTCTGAGGAGGTGACCCTTGAGACGGGAATGAAGTGAGGCGAGAGCCATGCAGACATGTAGGGAACGGCATTCTCAGAGAGGGGAACCGACACTGCGAAGGCCCTGGGGTGGGAGTGGACTGGGCAGGGTTAGAACTCTCCATGGGGCTCTGAGTGAGGCGGGGCTGCCGCAGGACAGGTTGGGAGGCTTACATGGTGGGTCTCGTGGTTTGGGGCTACATGAACCCACACCTCCTGTCACCTAACCGCTCGTCCCCTTCCTGTCTCAGGGGCTGCAGACGGCACTAAAAAGGCCCAAGTCCACCAAGCCAGGAGACAGGAGGTCCGGCCCAGGCCTCAGACCCTGAAGACACTAGGGTCCGTTTACATCTGACCCCCCCCCACATACACACAGGGGCCTAGACAGCTGCCACCACACCGTCCTCACGTCCCCCAGTGCCGCGGCCTTTCCTCTCTGACTCCTTCTCTCGCACGAGGACACGGGGCCACGGGAGCCAGGAGACGTGGGGGACGCCCTGCTGGGACCTTGCTGACTGAGGGGTTTTAGCTGCTCCTCTCCGGACCTCGGTCTCCCCGTCACACGCCAGCAGCACCCGGATGAATTACAGCCCGTGATGGTGTGTGCGCCGCTCGGGGGACGGGAGACACACGTGGACCGCGGACACACCCCGGGTCGAGCCGGAAGGCGTGGGCTCTGCAGCCGGCCCCGCCGGCACCCCAGCGATGGGACTCCGGGCCTCAGTGTTTTCGCCTGTCACATGGGGTTTGTACAGTCCCGGCCTCGGAGACGCGTTGCGAGGGCGCAGGGCACTAACACGCCCTGAGCCCACACTGTGCGCGCGCACACACACACGGGTGTCACAAACGCGCCCGGGGCCGGATGTGTCCGCGAACGCCTGTCCTTTATTCTGGAACTGTGTCTCCAGTTTTTTTCAAGCAGCTGAACTGGGCTTCGGGTCATGAAATGCTGGTGAGGGATGGGCACCACCTGCGGTCGGCGGGCTGTCCTTATGCCTCCCTCCCCTCCCCCGCACGGCCCCGATCCATCAAACCCTCAGCAGGTCCTGTCAGCTCCGCGCCCAGAACTACCGCCCCGTGGCCGTCTCCCCGTCGCCTCCGGGGCCAGGCCCCTGGTCTCTCACCCGGGCAACTGTAACAGCCGCCACACACCCGCCTCCAGTTCGTCTCTGTCCGCAGCCAGAGAGAGCCGGAAAGCCCGGTCCCCCCATCTCAGGCCCCTGCTTAAACCCCTCCGTGTCGCCCATCTTCCTTAGAATAAACCCCAAAGGCTTTCACGGCCTCGAGGCTCGGGGAGACTCGGTTTCCGCCAAGTGCTCTGACCATCCTAACCCCGCCGCCTGGGTCTGCTGCTCGGTCG
>PITB01035852.1:0-11973 GCA_004024585.1 Paradoxurus hermaphroditus
TCTCTCTCACCCTCTCTCTGCCCCTTCTTCCATCTCTTTCTCTGAAATGCTCTCTGTCTCTCAAAATAAATAAAACTTAAAAAAAAAAATCTTTGTAGGGATACCCAGGTGGCTCAGGCAGTTAAGTGTCTGAGTTTGGCTCAGGTCATGATCTCATGGTTCGTGGGTTTGAGCCCCGTGTCAGGCTCTGTGCTGACAGCTCAGAGCCTGGAGCTTGGTTCTGAGTCTGTGTCTCCCTCTCTCTCTGCCCTCCCTCGCTTATGCTCTCTCTCTCTCTGTCAAAAATAAAAAAAATTACAAATTTTTTTAATTAAAAATAAAAAATGAAAAAATCTTTGTAAATAAAGGTCATAAATATTTTGCTTTTCAGTCACATGGTTATCATCACTGCTCACGAGCTAGAGACGCAGCTCAGCAGGACTGTAACATAGACGGTACTCTTGTAAAGCCACGAATCTGGGCTGACAGGGACGCTGAAGTCATGTAACTCAACTTCCCCTAGCATCCAAACCTCCCTGCCTCCCTCTATAGACAGAACCCAGAGACATACAGTCAACCCCCCAATCTTCTCTGTGACAGAACCAAACTTCAAACCATGACCTCTCATCTCAAGATGACGGGCAGCTTCACACAAACTGGTCTTTCATTCATTCGCTAGAGACATATTTTTGGTTCCATCTGTGAAACAAATGAAGATCCCTGTGCTCTTGAAGCTTCCATTCCAGTGTGGCAGACAGAGAGGAACCCCCACGGAACGAGAAGGTAAACTGTGCTTTGTGTTACTGGTGACTGGTTCCATGGAAGAAGATGAAGTGGAACCACGGCTGGGGTGGACAGGAGAGGTGCACCGCCCTGACGCAGAGGAAAGCGAGGCTTACGCTAACTGAAGAAAAACAAGGTAAGTGAGTCATAGAAGATTCCGGAGTAACTTGAAATTTGAGAAAAAGCTAGAGAACCAGGACTTGGAAGGACGGGACCAAGCCGACACCAACGACAGGGCTCCTCGGCATTTCTCATCTCAGTACCCCTACCCGGGCTCCGGTGACGGGCAGCAGGGCGACTTTCCCCCAGCAGCCAGGAGCACCGCCACAGGCAGCTCTAGACTCACGCCTACTGGTTCCACGGCCCCGAGTGCGAAGAATCCTCTTCCTTACCAGCTCTGGCCAGCAGAGTCTGAGAGGAACACTCGGTCCTGCTCTGCTCACACACCCATCACCGAGATCATCCCCTGGCACTGCCGGGTCCCTCACTGACCAGGGTAGAAGGCCCGCTTCAGGGGAAGAAGGCAGGAGCATACGAGGTAACCAGGGTGACAGCCCCAACGAGACTAGGTCAAGGCCTAACTTTCCCAGCCCAGAGGCTAATCCTGCCAGCGAAGCCTAACCTGGGGATCTGGTCTCGGTCTGGGCTGTGTGGTCAAGTTGAGGGATCCCCCAAAGAGTGTGCAGAATGGGAGTCTTCAGGCAACGCCGGGCCAGCTGTGGGCAGCTGCTAACCATTCGCAGGCAAAGAGCCCCAGAGGCTGACAAAAAGGTGACATGGATTCGGAAGACCCTGAGGCCCAGTCAGGGCTCAGCCGGGGGCGAGCTGGAGAGCAGGGCCGGAATGGAGAGCGGGGTGGGCACTGCGGGCAGGGCAGCCAGGGCCCGAGGGAGAACGTGGACGATGGGGGATAGTCAAAGTTGAGGGGACTCCTCACCTCTGTATGTAGAACGCAAACCAGGTCGTATCATCCCCTGATGTTTTACTACCCTTGCATGAAGGACACTTCGAACTTTTTTTTTAAACTGTGGTAAAACTTACATAAAATTTACCACGTTAACCATTCTCAAGTGTCCAGTCCAGTGGTGCTGAGTCCATTCACAGGGCTGTGCGGCCATCACCTCCATCTGTCTCCACGACTCTTGCCATCTTGTAAAACGGACACTCTGCCCCATTAACCCTTCTCCTTATCCTGTCCCTGGCAACCACTGTTCTACCTCTGGTTTCTGAGTGTGACTGCTTTACACACCTCGCATGAGTGGAATCACGCAGAATTTGTCCTTCTGGGACTGAGCATCCTGCCATGAAGATTCAACCATGTTGTAGCAGGTGTCAGAATGTCCTTCTTCTCTGTGGTTGAAAAACATCCCACCACGTGTACACGCCACACCTCCTGTAACCAGTCATCCATCAATGGACATTGTGCTTGCTTCCATACCTTGCTGCGATGAACATGGCTATCCAGGTATCTCTTCAAGATCCTGGTTTTAATTCTTTTGGGTAAATACCCAGAAGTGGGATAAGATCTTTCATTTCTGCTAGGAGTCTTCCAAGCAACAGTTCCAACAGGGAGCTGCTCCCAAACACCGGCCCTCCCCGGGTGTCCCACTTGGCACACGGCGAGGACCAGAGGTACGTTCTGGTGTCGTGTTCTCCCAGCTTGAAGAACTTCCTTTCTGGTAAAGAAGGTCTGCCAGCGATAAAACCTCCCGGACTTTGTTTACCCAGGAACATCTTTTGCCTTCACTTCTGAAGAACAGGTTAGCTGGACACAGAATTCTTGGTACTTAGGCTCTCCCTTCAGAACTTTGAAAACCGCATGCCTCCGCTCCATGACCGCTGTTTCTCACGAGCGGAGGGCTGTGAATCTGGCTGTGGTTCTCTTGCACGTGTTTTTCTCTCACTGACTTCAAGGTGTTTTCTTTGTCCCAAGTTTCAACGGTCTCGTGATCCGTCTAGAAGCAGATCTGTGTTTATCCTACTCGGAGCACACCGCACTTCTTGGAGGTGTAGACTGGTTTTCATCAAAGTTAGGAAATTTTCAGACATTATTTCTTCAAAAAATTTTTTTTCTGTTCCTTTCTGTTGAATTTCCTTCAGGGACTGTGCACATATTGGCGTGTCTGATAATGTCCCACAGGCCTCTGACCTTGGTCATATTCTTCACTCGCTTTTGTTTCTATTCGTCGGACCAGATAACCTCCACTGATCTCTCAGTTTGCTGATTCTTTCCACTACCAGCTCAAATCCGCGGTGGAACCTGCCTAGCAAAGCCCATTAATTTCTCCTTTTTTCTAGACTTTCTTCCTTGTACTTTATTTGGGTTGTTTCAATTTTTTAAAATCTTTATGGTATATGTTTAGTTCATTAATTTTCTGCTTTCCTCCTTAAACTAATAAAATTTCTACTAAATACTTATTTAGATGTACTTGACCATTTTTGATATGTAGAATTTTTATTATTCAGTTCAAAATATCTGATTTGTATTACGATTCCTTCTACTCATGGGTTACTTAATTTCTACATGTGGAATTTTACCGTTTTTTTTTGTCACTAATCTCCAGCTTCACTGTATGTGGTCAAACAAGATACTCCACGTGATTCTGATCATCTTAAATTTGTTGAGAAATGCTTTCATTACAACCAACAACTCTACAGGCTTTTGTTTGAGGACTATATTAGGAAGCGCATATATAAATTCGCAATTGTTACAGCCTTCTGTTGAACTGGTAAGAATCTGCCTTGTATGTTTCCTTTTACTCTGAACCATAACGTACTATCGAGTTTTAGATGGAACTACATAAACATGCAGTCGGTTGATTACGATTATTTTAAGTCCAGTCTAACACTGCTTTTCAGTGGGTCGTTCAGTCCGTTTGCACATATACTTGGATTGACTGCTTCTATCATATCTTTCCTTTTTTTGTTTTTTCTCTCGCCACCTTTTGAATTACTTTTCACCTTCTATTTTATCCTATATTCCTATTATTTATGGGCGTACGTTCTGTTTCTGTAATCTAGAAACTCTACCCTGCATGTTAGTTATCAAAGGCTGAAACGAGCCATCTCTCTACTCTCCTCCTGGACAGCCTGCAACTCAGCCTATCGACCACCCGGGTCACGCGCCGCCGTTCTGCTCTCGCTAGTTCTAATTCGGTCACTTGGTTTTGTTGGCTTTGTTCTATACAGTCCACACCTACTTAGACTTGTCCACACACGTGCTACCCTCGCTGGCCCTCGTTCTCTGCTGTATACTTTCCATCCTTAAGTACACCCTGGGAAGGTCTGTGGAGATGGGAATCCCTGTGCTCGCGAGTCTGAACCGGCTCCCTCTCACCCCTGCTCTGAAAGAGATTAGCGGGAGGAGGAGACCTGCAAATCCAGGCTGACGGCTGTTCTCTCGGCATCAGGTGGGACACTGTCGCTGTCCAGGGTCAACCAGCATTCTAAGCGCAGCTCCTCTGCAGCCCCGCCCCTAACGCTGTCTGCCTGCCTCTCAGACCTTCTCATCCTCTGTGGTTTTCGTCAGGACGGGTCTGCGGGGAGGTTTCACTCACCCGGCTTCCAAGTGGGTAGATTTCTCAAACGAAGTAACAAGTCTGGCGAACTCCTTCAAATGTTGTTTCTTTCTGTTCCACTCTGTTCTCCTCCCTTCCCAGGACTCCGGTTAGTCACATGTGAGATTTGTAGTCTCTCCTCCACGTCCCTCATCAGCTCCTATTTTCCATCTCTCCCTGTGCTTCATTCGCAGGAAGTTCTTCAGATCTGTCCACATCAATTATCTCTTCAACTATGTATGATCTGCTGTTAAACTAATTAAATTGATAACTGCAATCATTATACTGTTCATCTCCAGAAATATTATTTGGTCCTTTTTCAGATCTGCCTGGCCATTTCTATAATGTCTCACTCTTTACTCATACAATAAGCCCCTCTTTTGTTTCTTGAAACACATTAAACATACTTTATACTGATCCAACAATTCATATTCTCTGAAATCTGCAAGTCTCTGTCATGTGTTATTTACTAATGATGTTTCCCATGCTTCCTGCGATTTTTAATACGTGAGCTCAGGTTCTTAAAACCTTATCCGTAAGAATTCTGTAAGGACTTGGTTGACGTCAGAGAATGCTCCAGAAAAGATCTTCATTGTTTTCTAAGTGAGGACCACCCAGGAGGTTCGAGTCGAGGCTCAAAGCCGCCTGAAGGCCAGCCTGCGGCGGTGACCTCTCAGAGGGGTTTTCCCTCCACTTCGCTCATGCCGAAGGCCGCGCAAACAGTCGCTGGTTCACAACTTCTGGGGAGCTTCCTGGTGTGATCCGAGACCAGCCCCTATAGACTGAGGGCAGGAAAAGGGCAAAGAAAAAGGCTGCCACTCCAGCACAGTAGCTGGCAGGTTTAATAAGCAAAGGGAACTTCCACACAAGGCTAGTCTCGGCCGTCCACAGGATCTGTGGGTCCCTGCACTCACCCACAGGATAAAAAAGTTAAAAACAGAACTATCCTATGATCTCACAACTGCACTACCAGGTAGCAGTGCCAAAGAATACAAAAACATCAAATCAAATGGACACACGCACCCCGACATTTATAGCAGTGTTATCTACAACAGCTAAATATGGAAACAACCAAGTGTCACTCAACTGATGCATGGATAAAGAAAATGTGGTATATGTGTGTGTATGCGTATGTACACACACACACGGGAATATCATTCAGCCATAAAAAAGGATGCAATCTTGCAATTTGCGGTGACATGGATGGAGCCAGAGAGTACAATGCTAAGTGAAATAAGTCAGTCAGAGAAAGTCGAATACCATATGAATTCACTCATGTGTGGAATTTAAGAAACAGAACACAGGGGAAAAAAACAGAGGGAGACCAACAAATAAAGACTCTGAACTATAGAGAACAAACTGATGGTCACCAGAGGGGAGGTGAACGGGAGGATGGGGGGACAGGTGGGGGGGATTAAGGAGGGCACTTGGGATGGGCACCGGGTGTCCTGTGGAGGTGCTGAATCGCTACACTGTACACCTGGAATAATATTACAGTGAATGTTAAACAACTGGAATTTAAATACAAATTTTAAAAAATTAAAGAAATACATAAAAACACTTCTATCTTCAAAAAAAAGTTTACACAGAGGCTTAAGTGAGTTCAGTCATGTGTCCTGCCCAGATAGTCTCAACTCTACCTCACCACCTCAGGGCCATGCCCTTGGGACAGCTCCTGGGAGCAAGGAAGCCAAGCAGAACGCATGTTCTGAGGATGGGGAGGGGGGCGAGGAGCCTCCAGTTGCCAGGGTCCAACCAGGTCTCAAGTGGCAGTCATGTCCTCTCGACGACCTCCCTTAGAGCAATTGTCCCGCAGTCCCCAAGCATGGAGGAGTATCCTGTTTACCCCAACGGTGCTGGTAAAAGCCTCTGGAGTCCCTACTGGGGCTACGCACCTGGGATGGGACCTGGGCTTTGCTTCCTGTCCCCACATCCTGCGAGGCCACGGAAACTGAAGGTCATTTTGACAAATGCCCTCGAAGCAGGAGTTACCTCAGGTCTTTAACTTCTCTGCTGTCCCACTTTCACTTGGTTTTTGTGCTTTGGATACAATTCCTTTTTTTCTAGCTCAGAGGAACATTAAATTTTTTTTTACATCTCACTCTGCATTTTGACTGTTTTCAGTAAGAAGAGTCGGTCTGGGACCTATTCCATCACACCGTTGGTTCCCCGCTCAGGCCTTGCAAGGATGGACAGAAGGGAGGGCTGCGGGCGTTCTTTATATGAAAGGTGATGGAGGCTCCAAACCAGGTGGGGGTGGTAGACGGCGGTCAGATTCTGGACACATTTTGAACGTGGAGCCGTCAAGATTTCCTTACAGATTGGATGTGGGCGTGAAAGGAAAAGGAGACAAGATTCACTATAAGGTGTTTAAAGGCCTGAGAAATCGAAATAGGGTTGTCATTAACTGCGACTGGGAAGGCCATGGCAAGAGGTCAGTGTGGGGAAAGATTAGGACTTCAGCCTGAACACACGGAGCTTCAGGATTCACCAGACATCTGCGTGGGGACGTCTGGAAGCCTGCTGGACGAGGCCCCCGTGGAGGTCTGAACGTCTTCTGGATGTCCACGTGGAGATGGCAAGGAGACGGCTGGCCACAGGAGTATGGAGTTCAGGACAGAGGTCTGGGCCCAAGACACGAACTTGCTGGGACTCTCGGGGTCTCACACTGCTCACACAAACTGAATAAATGTAAGACAGGAGGCGAATGCCTTCCTATTCAACACCGTACGCGTGGCCAGGAAGCAGCGCCAGAAGCCACAAGTGTGATCAAATACCAGCTTGCGCTAACCGTTACATGACACATGGTCATCGTCCACACACGCCGTGTCCTCATCGGCTGTTTGCCAGCTCCCCGTGCCAGCCCTGCGGCTCAGGAGGAATGCCACGAATGTCGAGAAAGCACGGGGGGAAGCCGGCCACGTAGCTGAAGCCTTATTCAGGAAGGAAAATGCAATCCCACGGACATGAAAGGAAACGGTTCCTTTGTCGGGGATGATTAACAGCCCGGTTCCGTGCTGTGGATCGAGGAGTCCAGACACTTGCCAGCCACCTGCTACCTTCATGTCAAAGGAAATAAAAGACAGCAAGCTCTCACTGCAGCGCGGACGATTTAGAGGCGGCATGGCGTATTTAACACCAGCTATGGTAGGTGTCGGCCCAGGTACTAGTGCGTTTTAACACACGTTAAGACCCTTGAGGTAGAAATTTTCATCTTGAAGACAGAAAAGTGGAATTCTAAAAGGTTAGGTAAGTTCCCAAGTAGAAAAGCTGCAATTCTAATCGGAGTCAAACACATCCAAAGTCGACATTCTTCAAAATACACCAAATCTCCCAACGGGAGAGCTGATAAAAGTAGGACCCAATTACTAAGAGGCATAATGAAATCAATTTTCCTAAATCTTCTAAAAACTAGAACAGACTTTTATTTGTCTAGCATATTTTCACAGAGGAGATCTACCTAGAGAGCAAAGGGGTAGAACAAGCCAGTTTTCAGGTTCTGTCTAGCTTTAAGCAGTTACAAGAATCAAGAATTCTGACAATCACACTACCACCCTGAGCACCAAGAAGCATGGATAACTTTTCAGGGAACTATTTTTGTTCCTATTTTCCTATTCTATAATAAAATGTATATTCACCTTTCTATAATACATACCAGATTCTATAACAAATTTCAATTTTTAAAAATTTTAATGTTTATTTATTTTTGAGAGAGAGAGAGCGCGCGCACTACCCATCGGGGAGGGGCAGAGAGAGAGAGGGAGACACAGAATCTGAAGCAGGCTCCGGGCTCTGAGCTGTCAGCACAGAGCCCGACGCAGGGCTTGAACCCACAAACCGTGAGATCACGACCTGAGCTGAATTGGACACGCAACCAACTGAGCCCCCCAGGTGCCCCAACAAATCTCAATTTTCAAGCTGAAGTAACTCCATAAATAATTCGGGGTCAAGTGTCCCGGGTTTGCGAGACCGTGCTTTGAGTGCGGGAACGGCTCTAAGGACATCAGGCAAAATGACCTTGTAAAAGATTTATTCGGGTGTGGGCTGTGCTCACTGTGTCGAAAGAATGACTGTCTTCGTGGACAAGAAAGCCTGATGCCACAGTGGGAAAAGTGGCAGTAAGACAATGTCACCACGGTCCCCTACTGGACACGACCCAAAGCTTAAGCAGAACAGTCCATCTGGGTCAAAGAGCACCATCTTCAGTGAGTGCCAGGGACACTCAGGCTGCTCACACCTAGAGAGCTGCATAAATTAAATTCGGACCCAACGATTCTCACTCAGATAAAGGTGAGTAAAGGCAGGAAGTCACCCGGAACTAAGCTTCCACGTCTGAGGCGCTTCTGCAAAGCAGCAGTCCAACACGGTAGCCAAAAGATGGAGTCTGGAGCCCACCGACAGGGTTTCCACTCAGCATCATGTACCCATGACAATTGGCCTGGACAGGTACGGGATAGGTCAGGTCCAGGACATATCCTTGAGTCTATGGTCCCTTAGTTCACAATCTCAAGAGGAAAAAGCTGTCTGGTCAAGCATCCAGCCCGGGGGGCTAGGAGTTACCTTGCAGTACAAAACACAGCCCTTGACTGTGGAAGTCTGGTGTTTTATCCTACTTGCCAGCTAACAGGTCAGCAGACTGCAAGTTCACAGGTGCTGGCAGGAGAGACACGAGACAAAGGACTGCACCACTCTCCAGCAAGGGCCACATCCACACTCGGGCCGGAGCAGTGAGGCCCACTTCCACAGAGCCGTGAACAGGTCATGGCTCACATCACAGGAGAGGATCCCCGGATCTTCCAACAGGGGTAGTAAGCTTGCCTGATCTTTGCTCTTGAGGGAAGCGCTACCCTTACTGCATGCTGGTAAACAAACCTGCCCTCTGCTCCGGAGGGAGACAGTGCCTCTACCTACTGAGGGTGCTCACTATACAAGCATCCCTGCAGAGAGAGCCAGGAACAACGGAGGTCAGTTCCTCTGTTCTTAAGATATAAAGAAACATAAGACCCCTGTTTCCCGACAATAACTAAATAAATGGACACATATACTATGTTCATGGAGTGGAAGTCACAATATTGCTAAAATGCCAATTCTCCCCATATGAAATGTCAATTCAACATAATCCCAATAAAAATCCAAACAGGTTTTTTTTTTTTTTTTTTTGTAGAAAGTAACATGCTGATTTCTCTAGTTATCTGGAAAGGCAAAGAACTTAGAAATAGCGGGAAAAACTTTGAAAAATCCGAACAGTGTTGGAGGATTTACAGTACCTGACATTAAGATTTATTATAGAGTATGATATTGGCATAAAGACAAAAATGGACCCATGGAACAGAATAGCAAGCCCAAAACCACACCCTCACATACATTGTCATGCGATTTTCAACAAAGGTTCAGAGGCAATCTCGTGGAGAAAGCAGTCTTCACAACAGATGGCATTATACCAACCAAGCAGCCTTACATAAAATAAGAACTGGGATTCTCACCTCTTGCCACATACAACTATTATTCCAAAATGGATCACAGACCTAAATGCAAAAGTCAAAACTTTATAACTATTAAAAGAAAACAAATTTAGGGGCACCTGGGTGGCTCAGTCGGTTGGGCTTCCAACTTCAGCTCAGGTCATGATCTCGTGGTTCATGAGTTCAAGCTCCACACTGGATTTGCTGCTGTCAGCACAGAGCCTGATTCAGATCGTCTGTCCCCCTCTCTCTACCCCTCCCCTGCTTACACTTTATCGAAAATAAATGGAACACTAAAAAAAAAAAAGAAAAAGAGAACAAATTTAAAATTTATGTGACCTTGAGTTAGGCAAAGACTTCTACACCAAAAGCACAATTCATAAATGAAAAAGAACAAGTTAAACTTCATCAAAATTAAGAAATTCCATTCTCTGGAAATGTTTTTAAGAAAATGAATAGACAAGCCACAGACTGGGAGAAAATATTTGCAAACCACATATCTGACAAAGGATTTGCATCCAGAATACATAAAGAACTCTCGATACTCAATTAAAACAGCCCATTTTTTTTAATAGGCAAAAGATATGAAAAGATGCCTTATCAGAGAAGATACACGGACAGGAAATTAGTACGTGAAAATGCAAATTAAGACCACAGTGAGGTGCCACTGTAGCCCGGTTGGAGTTTCTAAAGTTCAGCAGAGAGACCACCCGAGCACTGAGGCGGCTGTGCAGCAGCTGACACGCTGCCGGGGGCGTGCAAAATGGTAGCATTCCACTCGTAGGTATTTACCCAAAAGAAATGAAAACATATATCCATGCAAAGGCATACTAGAATGCTCATAGCAGTTTTACTTATAACAGCCAAAACCTGGAACCAACCCACATGTCTATCAACACCTGAATAAATAAAGTAGCTATGGTATACCCACATCACAGAACACTATTTAGCAATAAAAAGCAATCAACTATTAGTCCACAATAGCAATGTGGACGGATCTCAAAATAATTGCTGAATGAGAGAGAAGCTACTAGGCAAAACAGAATACAGGATGTATGATTCCAGGAATATAAACTCATGGAAAATGAAAACCATAGTGCTAAAAGGGGGTGAGTGAGTGTCGGGGAAGAGAGGAGGAGGGACGGGAGTGGTACAAGACACCTTTCGGGAGTGAGGGCCACATTCACTATCTTCATTGTGGTGACGGTTTATTTTACAGGTGTGTGTTTACATCAAAACTTATCAATTGTTTGCTTTAAACATGTGCAGTTTATTGCATACCAATAATAATAATAATAATCCAAAACGGTGTTACAAAAAATAAGCATTCACCAGCAAGTGGAATTGAAGCTTAAGTAGAGATTGACCTAAGTTTTGAAAAAATAAGGAAAGTTCACTTTTGTACACGTACCTACTAAACACACGCTGTTAAAAGTTACGATGGGGGCGCCCGGGCGGCTCAGCGGTTAGGCATCTGACTCTTGATTTCAGCTCGGGCCATGATCTCACACTTCGTGAGACTGAGCCCCATGTCGGGCTCCGTGCTGACAGCGCTGGAGCCTGCTTGGGATCCCCTGTCTCGCTCTCTCTCCCCGTCCCGCTCCCGCTTGTGTGCGTGTGCATGCACACTCTCTCTCAAAATAAATAAAGATTAAAAATAAATAAATAAAAGTTATGATGAACAGATTGGGACAAAATTTTAGGGTAACTTGGTGGTCAGACATTGGCCACAACATTTTTCTAGATGTGTCTCCTGAGGCAAGAAAAAAAAAAAGCAAAAATAAACTGTTTATGCTTCATCGAAATAAAAAGCTTCTGCACAGCGAAAGCAACAAAATAAAAAGGTAACCTACAGAACAGGAGAAGACACTCGCAAAGGACATGTCTGATAAAGGGTGAGTACTGAAAATATGTAAAGAACTTATAAAACTCAACACCCAAAAAACAAATAATCCTTCTTCTAGGCAGAAGACAGGAACAGGCGTTTCTCCAAAGAAGACATACGGACGGCCAACAGACACATGAAAAGATGCCCAACATCACTCATCGCCAGGGAAACGCAAATGAAAACCACAGTGAGCTACCACTTGGCTACATGGCTAAAATCAAAAACACAAGAAGTAACAGGTGTTGGTGTGGATGTGGAGAAAGGGGAAGCCTCACGTACTATTGGTGGGAGTGCAAACTGGTGC
>PITB01035853.1:0-11967 GCA_004024585.1 Paradoxurus hermaphroditus
TCTTTGTGCCAAAGAGCTTTCCGTGGCCATATCTCTTCTTTCTTACCAACCACAACACAAGCTTGGCACCTCAGAGCTCCAGCTGTCACAGGGCTTGGTGGAGCACGGCAGTAGTGGCAATGTGGTGGGTGGGAAGGGTGGCAGTTTCTGGCAAAGGTGGTGGCTTTTGGTGAATACATGGGTATACAGGGCAGCAGCACGGTCATAGCAACGTAGCTATGAGGGCGTATACACGAGAAACGGTCCCTTCCTGACAGAACCATGTAGGATATCGGGAGAACTCTCCAGGGGGCTGGGGCCCTGCATCTAAAGGAGGGGGAGTCAGTGAAACATGTTACTGTTACTGATTCCATTCCCCACGCCCTCCACCCCCCACCCCCACAGGCCTGGGAACACGGATATGTGGACTCCATCCGAAGCCCTTTTCCAGTGTGGAGTGCATAGTAGTCATGCCTGGTCCGTTATGCAACAGCCAGGTAAAACAAGGAATGTGTGTGTCTCTCTCTCACCCTAAAACTTGTATTCTTCTTTAAAAAGGGACACTTGTCAGTCTTTATTAAGCCAATTCCTTTTTTTTTGTTTGAGACTTGTAATTTCCACCTTTTGCTTTTAAAGTCAAACACAAATTTATAACACTTCTGAAGGAATCTGAGAGCAGGATCCTTGAATTTTGCCGATTTTCCACTATTGCATGGTTGATTTATCCATCATTTAACAATTTTGATAGCAACGTGCCTTTATTCTTTCTAAATCATTAAAAAAATCAAAGGTTTTCAAAACATTAATTTTGCATCTTTTCACATTCATAATTCATCTGTTTACTTAATATTAAATGAGGCCATTACAATAATAGGTACAATTTGAATCCGCAGTTTGAGAATAGGTCCTGTAAATGTACCTCAGCTGGGGAGAACCCGCGTGGACAGGGGGGTACTAGAGGCCAAAGCCCCTCACAGCCTTGGTGCTTGGCGTACTTTACAGGCCGAAGTCCCTGTCTCATAGACGGAACGGAGAGTGCTGGTGCAAGGGGACCGGGAGGACAGAACTACTGAATATTGCCAACTAATTCTCAGGGAAAATGGCACGTGCAGATCCTAGTTTTGCCAGTAGATGGCAGATGGGGTTCATGAGCTGGTTGTGGCCAGGACTTGGCCGGAGCCTTTGCCAGTAAGAATGGCTAAGAGAAGACCGACAACCTCCCTTTTCACCACCTGAAACCCTTTTTGTCTATCTTGCTCCTTTGATAGCCTGGTGATTTTTAACTCTTCAAGTCAAAGTTGGCAGAATTCCAGGACTGTGGTGAGGGAACCCAGGACCCTAAGAATGCACTCGTGCTCTCATCTACTAGCCCCAGTTTCCCTCTGAGCATGGGGCCAATTCCTGTCGTGTTGAGGAATCAATCGCTTCCGTTTCTTTTCTTTCTCCTTGAATAGGGAGAGCAGTGTTTCACCTTCTGGGGGAGCTGGTCACCGGGTCATCTGCTGTAGACTGTCTGAGAGTAGACACGGGTGTTGCTGTCCACTGACCCCCTCCCTCAGAGTTCACCAAGAGAATTCTTTTTTTTTTAATTTATTTTGGGAGAGACAGAGACCGCGTGAGCGGGAAAGGGGCAGAGAGAGGGAGACACAGAATCCCAAGCAGGCTCCGCACTGTCAGTGCAGAGCCTGATGTGGGGCTCAAACTCAGGAAACCGTGAGATCATGACCTGAAGCCAAAACCAAGAGTCAGACGCTTGTCCGACTGAGCCACCAGGTGCGCCATCCCCCCAAGAGAACTCTTGACTACTGATGCTGCTGAGAGCCCTTGGCAGGCACCCGGCTTCCTGGCTGGTGAGGCCACGGGCAGCCCAGCAGAAGGCCTGTGGCCAGCTGACTTGGGCCTGTGGGCTTGCATCTCGCGGTATGAAGTGAGCTCTCCGTGAGAGCCCCAAGACCCTGGCATTTAGAGCCTCGGTGCAGTAGTTTATGCCTGACTCTAGGGAGATGGGTGTTGGCCCTGAGGGACTTTTCCAGAAATAGTGGTCCTAAATTGGGGCACTCTGGTGTGCAGGTTGGCAAGAGGCAGTATGCGAGGACACTGTGAGCAGGAGCCACTGAAGGGTCACTGACATTGCCAGTCCCCCGGAGGCCAGTCCTCTCCTCTGAGAAGCCACTCCTTTGGAGCTCTCCCAGCCCCACGTCCAGGAGCTCTGGGCCAGGCCTGACCATGTGTGGTGGTGGCCAGGAACAGTTTTCTTGAGGGATCTGCCCTAGCGGAGACTTGAAGTCTGAGGATGAGCTGGCGGAGGGTGGATGGGCAGGGGAGAGGGATCAGCACCAGCTAGAGGGGAGTCTGAAGGGAAGCGGGACACAGACTGAGGGCTGTGGCGGACAGAGAGGTCACAGGACAGAGAACGGGCACTTCCCATCACCGTGTCACCTTCAGACGCATGCCTCGTTCCCCTGCACGCGCCCAGGTGCGGAAACGAGGTGTCTAGCACCCACGCTGAGCTCGGACTCCTGGACCCTGGCCCTGGAGCAGCGCCGGGGCCAAGCAAAGGCGAGCAGGGTATGCTGGGAGGCCGGAGAGGAATTCCAGGCCAGCTGCCTGCTGCAGAGGCGGTGGCTCAAAGGCAGAAGCACTGAGGAAAATCGTCCTGCTTTGGCCACCGGAAGCATGGAGCAACACACAGATTTGCAGAAGTCCAGCTTCGGTGACCGTGACAGCACTAGGTGTTCCTTAGGGCGCTTTGCACCCTGCTCCTGAAGCCCGTGGGACACCCTGGGGACCTCCAACTCTGCGAGCAACTTGGTGACCCCGACCCCCAATTCTGCATGAGCATAAGGAAGGAGTCAGGCATCCAGACATGCTAGGAGAGCAGATTTAATACAGAAGGCAAAATGTTCCCAGGGGGTCGTCTGTTGCCGTGGGTCACAGGACTGTCTCCTCCGACACCTGCTGGGCCTGCACGGTCAGAGCAGCATCCAGATCCCACGTGGGGCTTGGGCTCCCCACTGTCCCCCTGGGGGTGCCAGGCCTCCTCCCTCCAGCTGGCTCTGGAGCTCCTGGCACCACTGAGGCCCAGGTCCAAGCCACAGGGCCTCGGCCTCGTAGCTCCTCACGAGCCCGGCGGCCGTCTCTGCTCAGGGGCGGGCGAGCACCGCTGCGGAAGGGAGCACTTGCCCCTCCTCCTTCACTTGGGGGCTTTGTCACCTTTTGCCCCAACAGTCAGGCTTCCCAGCGTTGAGAAGAACTCCTCCATTTCCTTCTGCAGCAGCTGGTTCCTCTTCTCGGCGTCTTCCCGAGCCCGCTCCGAGTTCCTCAGCTTTATTTCCAGCATCGTGTACTTTTTCTTCTCCTGGTCCAGTTCCTCTTCTAGCTGCGACATCCGCTTCCTCAGGTTGGCACTACCTTCTTCGAGTCTTTGAAATCAAGAAGAAAGACACTCTTTTAGTCTCTGGCCGGCTGGGTTTCAGCAAACACGCACCTGCGTGCGCTCCTTCCGAAGGAGCTGGTCAGGCGGCCCGGGGAACGGGAAGGCGCATGTGGGCTGAGACCTGGCTCTGCGGCAGGCCCCCCGGCCCCATCAGCTGGAACTTGACCTGAGAGCCAGCAGGCCTCATCCCCAGGGGACCTCCCCTCAGCCCGTGATGCAGATGTGCCAGGCTGGGAGCCCAAGTCCCCACTAAAATATAAAATCCACTCATCCTCCAGCCCGGCCGACCGGCCGCTGAGGAATGGACTGCTGGCTGGCAGGAGGCAGGACAGGTCCCCAAACGGAGACGGAGGTAGGAAACCGTCCCCTCGCCTTCGCTCTTCTGGGAGCCCCCATGTACTCAGGCCTCCCTCCAGCTGCCCCACCTCCCAGGGCCCCCCCGGCCCCAGGCAGACACGGCGACTCACTGGAAACCCCATTTGGGGTGTCCCCTCCATTCCAACTTGTCCTTCACGCCCCAGCTCAAGTGTCTCACCCTCAGTGATATGTCTCTGGATCCTCCCCAGGAGGCCACATCAGTGTCCTTTCTGCTGTGACAGACAGGCTTCTATGGATGTTGACACCACACAGTACAAAGGCTGGCACATCCGTCTTTTCAACCAGATGACTACCTCCTGTAAGACCCCTGGGGCAGGCCGAGCCCGGCCCCCGAGAACCAAAACCCTGGAGTCTGAGCCCCAGCCTGGCTGCTTAGGAGGCACGTGACTGCGAGCAGAACACAAACTACCGAGTCCTGGCGTCTTTTCCGAAAAAACACCGAGACGACCCTTCCCCCAGGAGCTACGGCTACAATGAGCAAAGAAGGCCACGAGTGCACAGGGCAACCCCTGTGACACCGTGCACGTGGAGTAAGAATCCATCCCCCCATCCGGGACCAGGCCAGGCCCCCATCCTCCTCAACAAACAGGAAGCATGAAGAAGGCAGGAAGCCTCCCTGCGGCCCAGCCCTCCACCCGGGAACACAGGACACGCCGTCGGACAGAAGAACCCCCGACGGCAGGTGGCAGCAGGGCCCCCCCACACTCCTCACTGCTTCTGCTCCGGCTCCAGCCCCCTGGTTCCTCCTCCCTGGCCTGGTGCTCTCGAGCTTGGGCCTGGGCCTCCCATCTTCCTCTGTGTGTGGCCCATTGTGTGACCTCACCCAGTCTCCAGACCCCAAGCTACATCGACATGCCGACGGCCTCTGAGCCTCTCTCCTCCTCGACTCCGGCAAGCCCTGCACCCTAGCAGGTCCACAGTTGGCTCCTGACCCTTCTTCTCCAAACCACTTCTGCGGCCCTGGTGCCCCACACACGGAACAGCCTCTTCCATTTATTCCACTAAGACAAAACTGTCCCCTAAGTCGGTTCTTTCTTCCACCCCCACATCTGACCAATTAGCAAGCAAACGTGTTCAGAATCTGGCTCCTCTCTCCACCTCGACTGCTGCCCCTTCGGTCGTCCATGGCATCCACTTGTCTGGCCTGGAGCCCCCCCACCCGCTGCAACCCCTGGGCTTCTGTACCTGGCCTGCCCTCTGTCCCAGCACAGGCCTTCCAACCCTCTCTCCCCATGCTCCCCTGCCCTCCACCCTGCTTAGTTCTCCTTTATCTAACCTATCATAGATTTTTTTTTTTTAATGTTTACTTATTTTTGAGAGACAGAGACCGAGCATGAGCAGGGCAGGGGCAGAAAGAGAGAGGGAGACATAGAATCTGAAGCAGGCTCCAGGCTCTGAGCTGTCAGCACAGAGCCCGACGTGGAGCTTTAACCCCACGAACGGCGAGATCATGACCTCAGCTGAAGTCGGGCGCTTAACTGACTGAGCCACCCAGGCGCCCCTAACATACCATAGATTTTAAACATCTATCTTGTTCACGGTCTCTCCCCCTCGCCCCCAACACACATGCTGCCGAATAAAACTAAGGACAGAGGTTTTGATCAGTTTTGGTCTTGGCTCTGTCCCCAGCATCTAGTACGGTGTCTGCACATCACAACCACTCAGTGAATTCCCTTTGGGGAATGTAAGAATTGGCACAGGGGAGGGGTTCTGAGTCCCGGGAAGCAGCGCCGAAAGCTGGTTTCCCCCAACTCCCCAGACCAGACCCAGTGTGGACTCCACACGTGCAGACATAGTCCCCAAAGACCCGCTGGATGCGGCTCTATTCTCTCCTGTGCTCAGAGAGATCCTCCTCTCCCTAGACCACCCCTCCACCCAGGACGCCGGCGCGGACCACTCTGCTAGTGAGGGTACTGCCAAGGCTGCTGCTGCTGCTGTCTGTCCTCTTGCTTCTGAGAGCCCCTGACCCACCAAGCGGGAGAAAGCGGGAGCATGAAAGCGTCCTGAGCACTCTGGATGCACCAGGCCCTGTGCTGAGGACTCCCGTCCACTGCGCCACTTAATCCTCATGCCAAATGGGTGAGGTCACCAAGCCCAGAGAGCGTGCCAGACAGACATTCGGCCAATACACACTGGGGTCAGACAGCCTGCCTGGGAGGCTCGGCCCATACCCAGCGGGCAGGCGCCCGACCCCAGGCAGTCTCCCCCAGAGCCCTCCACGAAACACGCACGGCCCCCCTGCGAAACCTAAGCTTCTGAGAAGGTAAAGGAACTAGAGGCCCACGTTGGCTCCACAAACAGCTGAGGAGATGAAAAGTTGATTCCGAACCCCTCTGAGGCTGTCCTCACACTTCCCACGTATTCTGTGGTTTTTGTCTGTGAGCGCATCTTCAGCTGTCATCACCTGCCTCTGCATCTGCAGAGCGTTCCACCGTTCCCTCTGCCCGGTGAAGTCTGGCCCAGGGCTCACGTCTGTGGGGTCTCTCCCCCCGTTGTAGAGCTCACAGTTCTACTCATGTTGTGTCCTTTCTCCTCCTCGCTCAGCTCGGTCCTCTTGGTCCTTCAACTCCTAGCCCAGACATCACCTGCTGGGACCCTCCCTGACCTCCTGCAGAACAGGAGGGCCGAACGCTGCCCTTCCAGCTCCCTGCAGAAATCCCAGGTTCTGAGTCAGAAGCAGGAGTCCCTTTCCCACCCCCACGGTCTCTGATGGAGAACGGAAGACCTCAGAGCGCACTGACACCTGCTAGCGGGTGGGGCCTGGTTTACAGGTCAGACGGCTGGGGGAGGGGCTGAGGAGCCGGAGATGCCGGTAGAAGCACTGCACGCTGTCAGTGCAGGCTCCGCTGGAGACTGACCTTGGTTGGAGAACCTGGCGCCTCAGAGCTGGAAAGCGCCCTCCTCACAGGGAGGCTGGAAGGATCAAACTAGGACCATCAGTGAACAGGCCCGCAAGGCTCAGAATGTGGCACGAGGCATCCTCCTGGGACCAGGGCAGGTCGGAGGGCACGGCTTAGCACCGCCAGCTCCCTCCTCCTAGAAAATTGGACTGCAATCCCGGAAGGAGTTTCCACGTCAGACCCAACCAGGTCAGCCAGCCAGGCTAGCTGGCCCAGGGCCTGCATCACACGTGGGCGCTCCCTTGGGCCCTTGTGCACCTCAGGGGGCCCACCTCCTCCCTGAGGGCCACAGAGGGACCCCCATGCTGAGCCCCTCCATTAAAGGTGCTCCGAGCAGCAGCTAAGGCTGAGGTTCTGACTCACTCGTGCATCCAGCAGGCATTGATGGAGCTCTGACTGCATGCCAGGCCCCAGAGCTCCCCCAGACGCAGGACCCCACCCCTCCATTCCCAGCCCTGTCCTGGGGACATTCTCCCAGCAAGGTGGCTTCCAGGGGCTGGCAGCTCTGAGCCCTGCCTCCGGGAGGCCTGCTTTCAGAGCCAGAGGCCGACCGCCGGGGCCGGTGCCCAGCGGGGCTGCTGGCCGCAAAGGCTCCGCTCGGCCCCTGGGGGTGCCGGCCTCACACGCACCCTTTACCTTTTCATACTCATCTCGTACTCAGTCCTCTGCCGGCACAGCTCCGCCCTGAGCTCTGTGACCAGGCCCTGGAGAGCCTCGGAGCAGCGGGCATAGTCCTGGGTGGGGCTGCCAGGGTCACTGGGCTCGCTGCTGCTGGTGCAGGTGCCCACCTCGTCCGGGCCGCGGCCCAGGTCCGGGGATCTGCGGTCCTCGCTGCTGCTGGGGAAAGGGGAGGGCTCGAGGCCCCCCTCGGTGGGCAGGGAGCTGCAGGCGGACGAGTCGCTGGCCCGGCAGGCTGTGCAGCTGCTGACCGAGCCCCCCGCCGACGCCTCGCAAGAGGAGGCCCCCGACCACGCTGTGCTGGCCACGCTGGGAGTGCTGGGAAAGAGGCCGCTGGGCGGGGGCACGTTGTCGTAGGTGGAGAGTCTCTGCGCAGAGCCCGAGTCCTTGAGCCGTTCTCCCGAGGAGGCCCGGCGGTGGCCGCGCAGGGAGGACAGCCCGTTCATGAGCCAGCTCCCTCCCGAGGAGATGATGGGCACCTCCAGGGAGGCGCTGCCCACCTTCGGGCTCCCCGACCGGGACCCCGACTGCCAGAAGGAAGACTTCCAGTTGGGCAGAGTCTGCACCTTCTTCCCGGGGCTGGTGGCGGCGACGGGGCTGCCTCGGCTGCCCGGACCCACGGGGGAGGTTCTAGACAGCGCCGCCACAGTGGCCCCGTCCAGAGAAGAGGTCCTGTGCGACGGCAGGCCGGGGCTGCCGGGCTCTGGCTGGCCGTCCTTGGGGACCTCCTCGGAACCCCAGCCCACCGTGCACGGTGGGCCCCCACGCGGGGAGGCCGGCCCTTCCTCGGCCCTCGCGGTGAAGAGTTGGCTGTGTTTGCGGATCAGGACGGTCATCAGGTGCTGGACCAGGGACGTGCCTGCCAGGAAGAGGGAGTGAGAAAGCCTGGCCCTGGGTGTCTGCGGTCCAGAACCAGGCTGCTCCTCCAGCGAGGGCTCAGCAAGAGCCTGCCATCTGCCTCCCCGAAGGAAAGGACAGCCACCAAACCCTCCAAATCTAGCACAAACATAAGGACCCAGCCACGAATCCCCTTCCTTGGACATGGGGGGTTGGGGGGGGGACCATGCCTCTCCAGCCTGTGGCAGGCTGGCCCTGGAAACCAGGACCTAGATAGACACACAGCCTCCTAGCTTGTCCCCTGTCATTCCCCTGAACGGCTGGGGGACTCCACATGCTGGGGGCTCTGGGACAGGGACAGAAATGTCTTACAGGTGCATGTGGGCACACACATAGTTCCACATTACTGACAGTCATAACACAATTCTATATATATACACATATAAATGTATGCAGTTCCCAACACACGCAACCGACCCCCCCACACACACAATCTCTCTCTCTCTCTCTCTCTCTCTCTCTCACACACACACACACACACACTACGTCTCCACACTCCTGAGATGCAGCCTGTGGAGCCTGTATTCCTGAGCCTGGGGGTTCGGAGGCAGCAACAAAATGGGGGCAGTACGATGGGACCACGGTACCTATCCGCTTGCCCTGCTCCCTCCTGTTACCCTCCACCAAACAAAGGCCACAGACTGGGAAGGTTTCCAGGTGATAAGGAAGGAGGGAAGCTTGAATGGACACTCCCACTAGAGGCGACTAAGAATCCTGGAAAAAAGGAAGGAATTCTTAGGCCAGAAAACTGGGTGAAGCAGGAACTCTGTGTGCGCTGTTGGGCATTTGTTCAACCTGGCGGGCCAAGAAACTGGGGGCTGGGGTGAGAGACTGAGCTAGACAGGCCAAGGGGGGATCTGAGCAACAGTGCCACCCCAAGAGTCATGACCTTGGCGTGGGGGACAGAGAGCTCCAGACAGGTCCGCTCAGGAGGAACAGCAGCTCTGTCCTCCGCTCGCCTGGTGCCGGCGGCAGCAGCCCCAGCTGGCTTTGTCCTGTGTGAGACCTGGCCAGCCCCCGCACACCTCAGCCGGCGCTGGCTGGGAGTCTCCTGTCTGCGAGGACTCCCACACTGACCCCTCCGAGACAGTCTTCAGCGGGCCCTCCGAGCGTGGGCTCTGTTTCTGGGCCAGCCCATACCTGTGCCCTTCGGTAAATATGGCTAACAGTCACCTTGCCTCTCCTGATCTCAGTTTACTCATCTGTAAAATAGGTGCAATAACCACACATGAGCCGCTTGTGAAGATAAAAATGAAGGCGGCGGCGGCGGGGTGGGGGGGCGGCGCCTGGGTGGCTCAGTAAGTTAAGCATCCGACTTCGGCTCAGGTCATGATCTCATGGTTCATGAGTTCGAGTGCCACATCGGACTCTGTGCTGACAGCTCAGAGCCTGGAGGCAGCTTCAGATTCTGTTTCTCCGTCTCTCTCTGATCCTCCTCTGCTCATACCCTGTCTCTCTATCTCTCACAAAAAATAAACATTAAAATGAAGGGATACGAGGTAAGGCACTTGGTAGAGGCCCTTGCAAATTGAAAGCAGCTGCTACTGCTATTTTTCACATTATTATTTTTTCCCCAGGGTATGGCTCTGACATCCGGGAGCCTGTGGCAACTACTTAATAAAAAATTACTTAAGGAAAGCAGCAAACATCGTGTATATTCAAGGGCAAGGGCGCTGACCTCTTCCACCCCCTCGCACCTCCTGTCATTCTAATTGCACCCAGTGACCCCATCCGCAGGGCACAGTTCCTTTTCCTCGTACAGCTGCATCCCATGGGGTCAGAGGGGGAGGGGAGGTGGTCTAGAGGCTCCTGCTGGTTCCCCGGGAATGCAGCCCCCTCCCGCCGGCCCGACCCTAGGCCGGGCAGCACCCGGCACCGCCGTACACGCCTCCGCCGTTACCTTCCATGATGGTTACCGGGTCTTCCAGCTGTGGCCGAAGTATGTTAGGGCCGAAAACGGTTGCCAGGTTCTGGACGCTCATCTTGTTAACGTTTGAGTGGGACTGAACTTCATCCAGAAACCTGTACGGTAAGGAAGAGGCAGCTGGCAGAAAAGCAAAACCTGACGCCAGGTCTGCTGGGAGCTGCCCGGCCCCCGTGCCCAGCCGTGTCCGCGCGTGTCCACGGCTGCAGGGCATAGCCGGCTGCCCCTGCCCAGCTCAGAAGGGGACGGAGCTTCCCCTCTGAGGGGTCTGGCAGGGCCATCAGAAGCAGGGCCCAGAGGGACGCCTCTCCCGCTAGAGTGGGGGCAGACGCCTGAGAAGGCCCAGAGCCCTCAGGCAAGGGGCCACCCTGCACGCCCTCTCCAGGCACCTGGGCCCAGGTCATGCTCAGGAGGCAGACCCCTGGGGGAGGGGATGGCGAGAGGCACCCAGAGAAGGCTGAAGAGACAGAGGGTGGGACTGTTTACCCCCACCTTCTCCCACGGGGACTGTAAGCTCCATGGGCGCAGGGGCTGTGTGTCTATGCCCCTCACTGCCTCCATCAGGGCTGGGTGGGGGGATGACCCAGGGCACGGAGCCAGAGCGCAGGGAAAGGAAGCTCCTGCCCCCAGTCACTTACTTGCAGATATATCTGAGCAGGTTGTAATTGGCCAGGGGAAGGCTGCTCACTTGTTTAGCCAACTCCAGAGTCCCCTTGGGATTGAAAGAGAAAAACAACAGTTCCAAGGCCAGCAGCGAGACCCCAGGCCCTCCGTCTGCTCTGGGGAAAGAGGAGGAGGGCTGGCTGGGAGTGGGGGCAGAAATCAGAGTCCGGAACTCCAGCCAAGGCCCATGCGACTGGGCCCCAGGGGGCCAGCAGGCACTACCACCTCCGTCTCCCTCTGAGGAGCAGTGAGGCCAGGCTTGTGACCTCTGGGGGAAGCGGGGTTTACTTTTGGGGAACTGACGTGAAGAGTAATGCCTCTGCAGGGCCAGAGAGGAACGTGAGGGCGGGGACTCAGCCCACTTCCGGAGGCACAAATATTTGCCAGATAAAGACCCCTCATCTCCCTCAGGGCCAGAGGATGAACAAATAAAGTCCTTCCCCAGCAGCAGCAGCTGACTTAGGGCTGCAGGCAGCCACCTGCGGGGGAGAGGCTAGGGTAGGCGTGGGAGCCCTCAGCCCTGGAAGCCAGCTCAAATTCTTTTGGGAGGAGGAGGCAGGATATAAATAGATGAAAAGTCTGGTGGTTTCTGAACCCGGCGGCTGCTCCGGGGTTGAGGTGGAGGTGGAGGCGTGCAGCAGGAGTCCCCGCTGTCTAGGGGCCCAGGACCAAGTCTGGAACCCGGCCTGCTTTAGGGAGTAGCTGCCCCTCCCAGAGACTGAGTCCTGCACGCAGAGAGGACCCCACCCAGACAGGGGATGCTCCGGGCCAGCTCCATCCAGAGCACCCTCCCACACACAGAGCAGGGTGCTCCCGGGCCCCCCTTCACAGAGCGGGAGGTTCCAGGCCCCCCTCCTACAGAGCAGCAGTCTGTAGGCCAGGATCTGTGTGCCATGAAAGTCACTCAAAGTCGGAGTCGGCGCCCTGCCTCCATACACCCAACTGCCAGCAGGCCCGCCTCCCAGGATGGGTCCCCAGGAGCCACTAACCTCCCCCTCGTCCTTGGTGAGCAGCTGGGCACAGCTGAGGAAGTCCTCGTACCTGGCGAAGGGGACCACAGGCTCGGGGAGCTCCCGCAGGTACAGCTTCAACAGGGAGGCCACGGTGTGCAC
>PITB01035854.1:0-11977 GCA_004024585.1 Paradoxurus hermaphroditus
CAGGCTCAGGGCAGAGAAAGAAGGGGAGAGAGAGAATCCCAACCAGGCTGCACACTGTCAGCACAGAGCCCAACATGGGGCTCAAACTCACAAAACATGAGATCATGACCTGAGCTAAAGTCAAGAGTCGGACGCTTAACTGACTGAGCCACCCAGGTGTCCCTAGTTATCTAATTTTTTAATTCATGATTATTGAATTCTTTATATACTGGGAGGGATTTTTAAGTAAAAGATTGATACACCTGTGCATCCAATGCCCATGTCATGATATTTCACCTTACTGAAGCAGTTCTAGTAAAGAATTACAGACAAGGTGACACTTATTAAGGTCTCAAATATCTTGACCATTGCTAATGGAAGATAAAGCGCATACAACCAGTTGTAAAACCGGTGTAATTGGCCACAATGCAATGGCAACATGAAGGCTTATTTTGGCACACATAGGTGCAAAGTTTTATTAGAGTAAAATAGCATTCTTCTTCTTCTTGAGAAAACTAACATATGTTTTACAGACACTGGGACTTCAAGGAAAACATGGCAGAAGGATTTTAATAGGTCACCATCTATACGTGCATACAATTTACACAAACTGAGATTGGCTTTTTCATTATTTTGCATTGATAGAATCATCAAGATTTTCAATTTCTGTTCAACTTAGCTGCTTGGGTTTCTATGTTGAGAAATATTAATTTTGTTATTTGCGACTCATCCTTAGATTATATTTTATTAATTTCAATTTTGAGAAGAAATAATTACAAAGGGCATATATAGGTAATGCCACTTGTCAGTAATAAAATCCATAAAATGCACATTGGAGAAAAATGCAGTCATTCTTCAGTGTTTCATGAAAACAATCTCAATAATTTCTGATAAAATGTCATTTTTAGTATTTGTAAATGATTTAACACAAGGCTGTAATTATAAGATTCTGGTGAGCCCTTTGAAAATCCCTTTTCACTGTAAACTTTAATCAATTTGAATAAATTGGGTTGGAGTATATTAAATATCTGTATGTTAAATCTTAGCTTTTTATTTTTTTAATATTTATTTAGTTTTGAGAGACAGAGAGACAGAGAATGAGCAGGGGAGGGGAAGAGAGAGAGTTAGACATGGAATCCAAAGCAGGCTCCAGGCTCTGAGCTGTCAGCACAGAGCCCTATGCAGGGCTAGAACTCACAAACTGCAAAATCATACCCTCAACTGAAGTTGGATTCTTAACTGCCTGAGCCACCCAGGTGCCCTGAATCTTACCTCTTTAAAAGATATTTGCATTTAGATGAGTAGTTTCTGTGTTAATTATATGCAAACATGCTCTACAACCCTGTCATCAAAAAATAGCTGAAGACAGGCAACATAGTAGCTCTTGGAAAATAAGGTGAAATAAAATGTGTGACATCTTTTAATATTTGAATTTTGAACAAAGGCGTTTACAGATGCTGGGAATGGTTACATTTTTGCCCAACTAACTTATAAGAGGTTTAAATCTAATGAAACATATTTGCTGCTTTTTTTCTTTCCTTTTTTTTCTTACTAAAAACACAGTACATTTCAAAGAGTTACAAACCCATGGCAACCCTTTTGTTTTTGCAAATGCCAACAACGGCTTCTAAAAATTTAGCCAAGATTAAAAAGGTTTAAAATATAATTTAGATACAGTTGAGAGATGTACATATGATGTCTTGGCACCTTGAATTAAACAGCATTTCCCTTACACAGGCTAATCCTTACAGGAGAAAAGTATACACATGGGGTAGTATGTGTGTGTGTCTGTGTGTGTATGTTTGAGTGAGTGTGCAAGAAAGAGAGAGGAGGGGATAGGTAGGTAGGTAGATGAATTTAGAACCATCTAGGGTGAATTTTGTAAACCTACAGATGTGGCCGACTTGGTAATCTCCCTGACTCCTGTCTCTCTCCTGGCCCTTCTCTGTTTTCCCCCTGGAAAGTTCGAATACGCATATATACTTGCTTTCCCAGTTTCCCCTGCAGCACGGCACTGGAATATAAACTCATTCTGGCCAATGGAGCCCAAGGGAAAGTCTTTTATAAGGCTTCAGGAAAGTTAATTTTCCATAAATAAAAAGAGGTGAAAAGAATAAAACACTCTTCTTTGCTGGATGTGATGATGTGTACGCATGAAGCTTGGAACTTGTGAAGCCTTCTTGCAACCATAGGAGAGAGAGAGCTGACATGGGAGAATGACAGGAGACAAGTAGAAAGTATTTACTTGGGTCATGATACCACTGGCTTAGAACCAAATCTAAAACAATACTGCCTCTGGAAATTTTTGTGTACAAAATAGTAAATGTACAAGTATTTTTAAAGAATATTTCTTTATTTTTGGGAAGGAGCAAGTAGGGGAGGGCCAGAGAGGATCCAAAGCAGGATCTGCACCAACAGGCCGACAGAGAGCCAGATGTAGGACTGGAACTCATGAACCATGAGATCATGACCTGAGTTGAAGTCGGATGCTCAATTGACTGAGCCACCCAGGTGCCCCTACAAGTATTGTGAAGGTGGCTATTCTGTTAACTGCAGCAAAATCACATTAACTCAATTTCATATATATATATGTATATATATATATACACACACACACATATATATACACACACATACACACATATATACATATATATATTATCTATATATACATATATGTCAGTATCATGTAACTCAATTATATACATATATATCTCATATATATATCTCAGTATCATCTAACTCACTTTTCCAATCATTTAGGTAAATCAGAATGAGGAGAATGAACTTAGCTGCTGACAGTATGTTAAAACAATGAAGGTTATTAGAACTGGGTGGAGATACATAAAGTTTTTGTGGAAGTTTTCTACTTTATCATGTATGTCCAGGACCATCTGAAACCACATGCTGTAATTATAGAGCCATCTCATTAAGAAAACAGCTAAAGTTGAGTTCTTGTTTCCGTGCTGTGATTTCAAGCTGATGTGTATTAGCATATTCAGAGATTTTTGAGCAATATCTCTGTAACTTTTAATAATATGGTATACTTATGATTCAGAGGTCCCCAGTGAGCTTCTTAGGTTCTGTTAGCATATTTTTATAATTTCACATAAAACATTTTTGCATTGTGTACCAGACCTACGTGTAAAATACCATTTATAATGCTTTAAAATACAAAGTAATTCCTATATAATGTATTGATCTGAATATCAGAGTACTTCTTTAGGGAATATACAATTGTAATAATATATAAAATAAGCCTGAAAGCATTGTCAAACCATAGTTATTTGTGTATTTTAAAAAATATTTAAATTTTAAGCTATCAAACCCTAAAATTTCATTCAGTATATTTGTATCTTTGTGTTGTACCACTCAACTCCACAAGGAGGGACTGAGTCACTTTAAACTGATAAATCCTACCAACAACTCAAAGCACACATTTTAATCATAGTGACGAGATTATTCTACCTTCATTTAGAAAGGAAAGCACAAGATATAAACATAATAGAATTTTACTGAATTTATAGTTGAAAATTATGTATAGAAAAGCATTTGGAAGATATACAAAATCATATATATATACATATATATATAAATCATTTGTCCAGTTTTATTACATTTTAAGAGACTATGTTAATTTATATTTCATGCTTTTATTTGCATATGATCTGTTACAGATGGCCTTTAGCCATTCTTTTCAAGAGATAAGCCTTCTCAGCTCTTGTAAATTATGGTGAATGAATATCAATCAATCTGTTTTGCCTCTTTTTATAGACTATAATTCCAGACGGAAGCTTGCTGTTTATAAATCTGAATTCTTGCCAAAAGAGAGATGTTGAAACTCATTTGGATATTATCTGTATGCAACGATCATATATATATATATATTTTTTCTCTACTAAATTGTAACTGAAAAAGCCCACAATCACCCAGTGCGTAGTTAGGATAGGAAACCTGATGAGGTCATAGCAACAAACAAAACATCCTTACAAATGTATCTCCAAGTCCCAATGTCAAAGTGAGTCTTCTGGATTCAAATATCTCACAGCCATTTGGAAATTAAAAATATACATTTATTTTGCAAACGAGGAATGGAAAGAGAGTGGTTTGAACATAGTTTAAAGGATTTTAAGTTTAATGTTTCCATGACTGTTTATTTCTAAACTACAGTAACATTAATTTAAAATGTACCACATGACATATGATCCCGAAATATTGTGTATCTTAATACTCACTAACACTAACTAGTACTTAAATGTGTATCTTAATAATCACTAACTTTATCATTAATAGGAAGTGATTCTGCTCACCATCTATTCCTTGTTTTGGAATAGTGCCTAGTGTATAGGAAACACTCAATAAATATTTGCTGAATGAATGAAACTTGAAAGTCAAATTGCCATTATTTAGAGTTTTTGCAGGTCCTGCATAGGACCCTTTAATCTCTCCCAGAGATTAACACCAGTATGAACAAAGCACCAATAGTAGTACATTAAGGCCATGTACCATGGTCTCACAAATAGTGACAAGAAAGAATATCATCCGTGAACAAATATACCAATACATATTCACAAAAATACAAAATTACTATAATTCCAGCAATGACTGACTCTTGTGTTATATCTTAGACACCCCTGAGGCCGAATTCATCTTTCTAATCAACTGAGACAATTGGTTTTCATTTTTTTATTTTCCCTCCAACTGTAGTATTTACTCAATAATTATATCAGGGCTTTATATTACATTAGTGGATGACAAAAAGATAAGTAACTCTGGCTACCCTTAAGTCTACAGTTAAAATGGAGATATAATGTGTACAAAAATACTGAGTTATAATGCTCAACATCATATAGTATTCAGGAATTGCAAATTAAAACAGTGAGGTACCACTATACCGTATTAGAATGACAAACACCCAGAACACTGACAGCACCAAATACGCAGGAGGATGCGGAGCCACAGAAACTCTCATTCATTGTAGATGGGAATGCAAAATGGCATAGTTACTATGGAAGACAGTTTGGCAGTTTCTTACAAAACTAAACATTCTCTTATCGTATGGTCTAGCAATTGTGCCCTTTGGTATTTACACAAACAAAAATTTTACGTCTACACAAAAACCTGCCCATAGTTGTTTGTAGCAGCTTTTTCAGAATTGCCAAAACCTGGAAGCAACCAAGAGGTCATTCAGTAGGGAAATGATAACTAAAGTGTTGTACTCCTTGCCAATGTAATATTATTCAGTGCTGTAAAGAAATGAACTATCAAGCTACGAAATGACCTGGAGAAACCTTAAATATACAACACTAAGGGCAAGAAGCCAATCTGAAAATACTACATATGTATCATTCCAACAATATGACATTCTGGAAATGTGAAATTAGGGAGACGGTAAATGATCAGCGATTCCCAGGGCTTATAGAGAAGGAAGGGAAAGGAAAGAAAAGCACAAAAGAGGAAAAGGTAAAGAAAGCACAAAGAGTTTTTAAGGCAGCAAAACTACTCTTTATGATACTATAATGATGGCTATATGTCATTATACATTTGTCCAAACCTAAAGAGTGTATATTTGTCCTAACCCAAGAGTGAACCCTAATGTAAAGTATGAACTATGAGTAATAATGTAGTTTCATCAATTTTAACCAATGTACTACTCTGGTGGGGGTCGTTTGATAGACGGTAAAACTGTGCATCTGTAGGGGCAGGGAGTAGGAGGGAAATATCGCTTAACTTCCACTCAGTTTTGCTGTGAACCTAAAACTGTTCTAAAATATGAAAGTTTTATTTTTTAAGCTATATTATAAAGAAAGGCTGGCAGTGTTCTAAGGAAAGCATAATCTACATGCTTTGGGAATTTATAGAAGATAATCATTCTGGCTTAGAAAAAATTTATGAAAGATGTAACCATTATATATGAATAATATTTTATTATGGGTAGTAGTTAAATATCACACACACAGAAGAATGACAAGGGCATAAACACTGGCAGATGTACACGCAAAGTTCTCTTCTGTGGAATGGCACATAGTTTCCTTGGACTGAAAACCAGGGAGCACTTAGTGGTGTAACGGAAGCTAAGATTTGAAAGGTAGACTTGTATAATTCTGCAGTTGGCTAGAACGTATTTTTCGATGTACTCATTTCTGAATCTATAGATAAAAAAGAAGACTTAGAAGTATGATTACACAATTAGTAATAAAAAAGTTCGTTCACCTAATTCCCAGAACAAGTTTTCATTAATTTTTGCTTTAGCAATGATAGAAGACTCTGGAATGTTAAAATAAGGAGTTTAACTTTATTCAATGGGCCATTAGTGCTTTTTTTTTTAATATGTTAGAGAGTGGCAAAAAAGAACATGATCTTAAGATCAATGTAATACAAGTGAGAAGAACAGATTATGGAAAAAGTGGAGAAATTCAAACATGGAAAATATTGTCATTTTAGAGGGTAGTTGCAGTGGAGAGGAAAAGGGGACTTGTTATGCTTTGGGGTTTGAAGAAATAATTTGCCATCACAGTCCTTGTACCATAGACCAACCTGTATACACTGTCCAAAAGGAACAGGACATGGAACTTGGGGCTGAAGTATTTACAAGTTTATAATGCAGCTTTGTATTGTATTGGCTCTTAAAATAAGCCTATATCACATTTGTAATTTAAACATAGCTGTAAAGAAAATAAGCATTTTAAAAGGATAATAGGGCTTTAATATTGTACAAAATGTGCACAAATGTTACAAGTGGCAGGGGAAGTATGAGGCCGATGTATGTCTGATGTTAAGTAGTACATAAGCATGAGTTTATTTTGGAAATATTACGCTTGAAGATTTTTACCACATGCGTGAACATTTTCTGGGAAGTAGCAATAAGAGTTAGGAATTCAAAGAAGCCAAACTGGATTGGCAAGTCACGCTTATAGAAGCTGTATTGTTGGAGATAAAGGGATGTTAAGGCGAGTAAAGAAAAGGACAGAAGAAATATACACATTTAAGGACTGTGAACTTTTATTGGGCATATATTAGTTCTCAGATGTTCTAGGTATGTGAGAATCAATGGGTGAAATTCTTTGCCTTCAGGTAGATAGTGAGACTAGTGAATGTTTCTCAAAACAAAATCTTCGACCTACTTTATAACCTGGTTGAGCATCATATGGTCCATGGGCAGTTTAAACACTTGTTAAAATACACTTAATAAATAGGAAATGCAAGATTAATTATTATGTAATTAATTACATTCTTAATACATTCTCGATGCTGGTTCATGATTATTTTATACTTGGTTGTTCAAGTACTATGAAGGTCATTGGTCTTGGCTAATATTCAGTTAACAGGGAGCCAGTCAGGCTGGCTTAAGTACTTTCATGCTATATTTGTGAAAATTGCATATTATTGTATTGAATTACATCCTGAATTCACAGAAGTGGACCAGGAAATAAAATGATTTGTTGACATATGAAAGTAAGATAAATCACAATGAAGAATACAGGTATACATATGTCAGGATTAATGGATTTGCAGGTGTAACTTTTCCACAGAGCAACCCCAAAAGAAAAAATTACATAGAAAATATGATGATGAGGGGCGCCTGGGTGGCACAGTCAGTTAAGTACCGACTTCAGCTCAGGTCATGATCTCACAGATTGTGAGTTTGAGCCCCATGTCGGGCTCTGTGCTGACAGCTCAGAGCCTGGAACCTGCTGGAGATTCTGTGTCTCCCTCTTTCTCTGCCCCTCCCCTGCTCACACTCTGTCTCTCTATCAAAAGTAAATAAACATTAAAAAATATGATGAATATTGGAAAATTTGGACTGTATCTCTTTGCCCTCTTTCCCTTGCACATTGGCAATGATAAAGCTTTTTATGTATGAATAATATTCCATTGTATGGGTGTGCCAAATTTTGTTTATCCATTCATTACTTGAACTCTCTGAGAAGTTTCTACATTTTGTCTATCATGTTTTGCTATGAATATTTGTCTACACATTTTTGTGTGGATATATGTTTTAAGTTCTCTTGGCTACATACTCAGAAGTAGAATCACTGGGTCATATGGTGACCCTGTTAAACATTTTTAGGAACTGTCAAACTATTTTCAAAGTAGCTGTACCATTTAAATTTCCACAGCAGTGTATGAGGGTTCCAAATTCTCTACATCCTTACCAGCATTTTTATGTTCCATTTTTTTTATTGTATTTGTAATAGAATCATCTTATGGCTTGTATTTCCCTAATGACTATTCTTGTTGAACATTATTTCATGTGCTTATTGGCTGTGTATATATTTTCTTTGGAGAAATGTCTATTCACATTCTCTGCACATTTTTAAAATTGGTTTGTCTTTTTATTGCTGAGCTGTAAGGCTTCTTTATATATCCTAGAACTGTACCCTTATTTGATATATTATGAGCAAATATTTTCTTTGGGTTGAGTTTTTACTTCTTATCAAAGCGTTCTTTGATATGTAAACATACTAAGTTTTGATAAAGTCCAACTTACCTATTTTTCTTTGGTTGCTCGTGCTATAGGTGTCATATGTAAGAGACTGTCACGTAGGGGTGCCTGGGTAGTTCAGTCAGTTAAGCATCTGCCTCTTGATTTCAGTTCAGGTCATGATCCCAGGGTAATGGGATTGAGCCCTGTGTGGAACTCCACGCTGAGTGTGGCGCCTGCTTAAGATTCTCTCTCTTTCTCCCTCTGCCCTCTCCCTGCTTGTGTGCTTGCTCATTCTCTCTCTCTCTCAAATGAAAAAAAAATGAAGAAAAAAGGAAAAGAAACCATTGCCTAAGCAGAGTCATAAAGTTTTGCACCTATGTTTTTTTCTAACGGTGTTATAGTCTTAGCACTTACATTTAGGTTGTTGATCTATTTTGAGTTAATTTTTGGATGTGTTTTGAGATGCGTGTCTAGTTCATTTTTTCGGCATGTACATATCCAGCTGTCTTTGCACCATTTGTTGAAGAGTATTCTTTCCCCAATTAAATTGGCTTGGCACCTTTGTCAAAAATCATTTGACGAGAGATATATGATTTACTTATGAATATTCAGTTCTACACCATTGTCGTATGTCCTTACGCTAGTTCCACACTGTCTTGATTATTGTACCTTTGCAGGAAGTTCCGACATTGAGAAATGTAACTCACCCAAGTTTAACTTTGATTTTTAGATTGGCTTGGCTTTTCTGAGTCCCTCGAATTTCCATATGAATTATGGGATCAACATGCCAGTTTCTAAAAAGAAAAATAAAAGAAAGTCAGTTGGAATTTTGATATAAATTGTGTTGAATCTGTAGATTAATTTGGGGAGTATTGCCATCTTAACAATATTGTCTTCCACTCAGGAACCTGGAATGTCTTTACATTTATTTGTCTTTTATTTTTAAAGAATTTTAGCTCTACTGAGGTAAATTGACATATAAACTTATAAGATATTTATTTATTTATTTATTTATTTTAATATAATTTATTGTCACATGGTTTCCATACAACACTCAGTGCTTATCCCAACAAGTGCCCTCCTCAATGCCCATCACCCAACTCTCTCTTCCCCCACACTCCCCATCAACCCTCAGTTTGTTCTCAGTACTTAAGAGTCTCTTATGTTTTGCCTTCCTCCCTCTTTGTGACTTTTTCCCCCATTTTCCCTTCCCCCATGGTCTTCTGCTAAGTCTCTTAAAAATCCATCTATGTGTGGAAACATATGGTATCTGTCTTTCTCTGCCTGATTTATTTCACTTAGCATAATACCCTCCAGTTCCATCCACATTGCTGCAAATGGCTAGATTTCATTCTTTCTCATTGCCACGTAGTATTCCATTGTATATACAATAGCCAAATCATGGAAGGAGACTAAGTGTCCATCAACTGACGAATGGATAAGATATTTAAAATGTCCATCCTGGTAATTTGATATCTGGGTACATTGTGAGAGGATTCCTCCCATCTAGTTAATTAACACATCCATCAGGTCACATATTTATCTCTCTCTCTCTCTCTCTGTCTCTCTCTGTGTGTGTGTGTGTGTGTGTGTGTGTGTGTGTGTATCTATGCATTGATCTTTTGATGAACTCTTGGCTGTTTCTATATCTTGGCTATTGTGAATAATGTTGCAGTGAACATGGAATTCAGATATCTTTTTGATATTTTATTTTTATTTCTCTTGCATACACAGAAATGAGATTACTGGGTCATATGGTAGTTCTACTTTTAATTTTCTGATGAATGTCTGTCTTTTTTTTTTAATAATGGGTACAATTTACATTTCTACTTACAGTGAACAAGGGTTCTTTTTTATTCACATCCTTGCCAACATTTGTTATTTCTTGTCTTTTCAATGATAGCCATTCTAACAGGAGTGACGTGATATCTCACTGTAGTTTTGATTTGCATTTCCCTGATGATCAGTGATGCTGAGCACCTTTTCATGACCTGTTGGCCATTTGGATGTCTTCTTTGGGAAAATATCTAATCAGATCCTTTGCCCTGTTTTAAATTGGATTGTTTGGTTTGTTGCTGTTGAGTTGTATGAATTCTTTACATCTTTTGAGTATTAACCCTTTATCAGATACATGGTTTGCACACATTTTTCTACCACTCTGTAGATTGCCTTCCATTTTGATAATTTCCTTTGCTGGCTGTGCAGAAGGTTTTTAGTTTGTTGTAGCCATACGTGTTTATTTTTGCTTTATTTGCTTTGCTTTTGGTGCCAAATTCAAAAGCTTATTGCCAAGATTAATGTTGAGGATTTTCCCCACTATGTTTTCTTTTAGGAGTTTTACGTTATCATGTCTTATGTTAAAGTCTTTAATCCATTTTGAGTTGATATTTGTATATGGTGTAAGATAGAAGTTTAAGTCTTTTTTATTTCAATGATATTTTGAAATTCTCATTGTATAAATCATTTCTTCTGTTAAATTTATTTCTGATTATTTTATTCTTTTTGATGGTATTGTCAAAGGAATTGTTCTTTAAAATAAAAAAAAACCATATATTTATTTATTTATTTTTGAGAGAGACAGAGTGCGAGTGAGGGAAGAGCAGAGAGAGTAGGTGACACAGAATTTGGTGTAACAGGCTCCAGGTACTGTGCTGTTAGCACAGACCCCAATGTGGGGCTCGAACTCACAAGCCGTGAGATAATGAACTGAGCTGAATGAAGTTGGTCACTTAACCGACTGAGACATACAGACGCCTCTATTTTCTTGATTTGATTTTCAGATTTTTCACTGCTATTTTATCAGTCCTCACCTGACTATATATATTTTTAAGTTTGTTTATTTATTTCAAGAGAGAGAGGGAGAGAATGCAAGCAAGGGAGAGGCAGAGAGAGGGCTAGAGAGAGAGAATTCCAAGCAGGCTCTACAGTACAGAGCCTGGTGCTGGGCCTGAAGTCACGGATTGTGAGATCATGATCTGAGCTGAAACTAAGAGTCAAATGCTTCACCGACTGCACCATCCAGGTGCCCCTCACCCGACTATATTGCTCTTCTATCCTGCAACCCTGATAAACTCCTTTTTCCCCAATGTCATGATTTTTATTACTGTTTTTCCTTTATTTCTTTGGCTAGAAATTCCACTACAGTATTGAATGGAGTGACAGGAGTATACTTTCTGGCCTTCCTTAGGATAAGAGAAAATTAAGTTTAATGTTAACTGTTGTTTTTTTGTAGATGTCGTTTATCAGTTAAGGAATTTTTTTTTCTATTCCTAATTTATTGAGCTTTTTTTTTTCATGAAAATATGTTGAATTTTTGTCAAAAACTTTCCCTGTATCTATTTACATGATCATATGTTCTCCCTTTATTTTATTAACATGAAGCCATGAAGCATTACATTGATTTTTTATATGTCGAGTCGGCTTTATGATCATGGTATTTATTTATTTTTCTTATATACTGCTAGATTTGGTCTGCTAATATTTTGTTGGAGATTTTTGTGTCTAGGTTCATAAGAGATGTTGGTCTCTAGTTGCGTTTTCTTATGATGTCATTGGGTAGTTTTCGTATCA
>PITB01035855.1:0-11970 GCA_004024585.1 Paradoxurus hermaphroditus
CCCTCCAGTGCTTGCGCTTAGCCCTTCCACACCCTGTCCCCAGAGGGGGGGCTTGGCTGGGTGTGGCTCTATCCCCCAGCCAGTTCCCCTGGGCCCGGCTAATCCCCTCTCTGGCCCACCGGCACAAGGGCCAATTAGCACCTGCTCTGTGGGGGGCACCGCACCTGTCCCCTGGCCCTGCCCCGCCCCCCCCCAGAGGCTCGGCTCTGCCCAGATCTCTGCGGGCACCACCCTCGGTTCCAGAAGCTAATGTTTCCAGTATTGGGCCGTAAGAAAAACGACTGAGGCTCATTTTGTGTCAGAGAAACTGGGAGAAATAAAGCCACTGAGAGAATCATCCCAGGATCGGGATCTTCCCGAGCCCGGGCTGGGCCGCCCGCGGAGCACCGTCTCCCCCGAGGCGGCCTCCGGCTTCCCCTGTCTCTGCTGCACGGGCCTCCCTCTCCCCCACCTGGGGCCCCGGGCCCCTCGTGGGCCCCCTGTGCCCGGGGCTGCGGGTGGCGGTGGCTGCAGCCTCTCACCTGTGCGCCGGGTCTGGCTCGGGCGAGAAAGGAGGAGGAATAAAAGGTCCTTGAGACGGTGACAAAGGTCTGAGTGTGGGCCGCCAGAGCAGCCGGTTTCCAGGCAACTGCTCTACCCCGGGCTCCCCGCGGCGGCGGGCGCATCCGTCATGCCGCAGCTCGGCTCGGCGAGGGAGCTGGGGCCGCCCCGGCAGCCCGGGCGCAGGGCCCATGGCCCCCAAGCTCCAGCTCTGCTGGGGCCGCGAGGCCCCCTGCTACGGGGGCTGCGGGAGAAAGCACGGCGTCGTCATGGCAACTGCCAGCCAAGGACCTACTGGGTGTCCAGCTGCAGGCCTGGTGCACACACAGCAGAGCTCCTGTCCGTTAGCCACTGCATCCGTCCGTCCATCCATCCGTCCGGAACGGAACCGCGTTTAGTGGGCACGCAGGCTCCGGGTGGCTGGGTGGAAAGCCCGCTCCACCACATCCCGGCTGTTCGATTCGGGTCATGTTACTTGACCTGGCCGGGCCTCGTTTTCTCCATCTGTCAAATGGGCATGGTCACAGCTCTCACCTCATGGAGTTGTTATGAGGCTTGAATGACTCCATGAAGATGCCCTAGCCACAGTGCCTGGCACATATTAAATGCTCGATGAATAGTAATTATTGTTGCTATTTTTATTAGTTTTTTAAAAATTTTTAATGTTTATTTTTGAGAGAGAGAGGCAGAACGTGAGCAGGGGAGGGGCAGAGAGAGAGGGAGACCTCTGTCAGCACAGAGCCCGACGCGGGGCTCGAACTCACGAACCGTGAGATCATGACCTGAGCCCAAGTGGGACACGTAACCGACCGAGCCCCCCAGGCGCCTCCTGTTTTTATTATTGTTTGTAAAGAGACAACGAGGGCCGTGGGGAGCGTTTGGTCTGTTGCCATCACGTAGACCCGGGTGGGGTTCATGTTTGCCCCGATTACGACTGCGTGGCCTCGGGCAAGCCGCTTTGCCTCTCTGGACCTCGGTTTCCTGCTTGCTACACTGGGGAGAGAATTCATAGTTCAATATCCGTTCTCTTCGGTAGAGGCGTGAAGCCCATCTCTGGCCGGAAGGCTCAGCGCTGCGGTGTGGCCAGGGCCCGATCCTGACAGTCCCGCGTGCCCAGAGTGGTCATTATTCAGCAAACCTCGGTTGGCGCCTGCTGGGTGCCAGCCCCCCCCCCACCTGATTTCTGGGTGGCTCAGCCCTGCGGGACAGCCCTGGTCCCCGCCCATCGTCCTAACTGCTCCAGCCTCTGCCCTTAGGGCTGCCCAGTCCAGTCCCTCATCCTTTCTTCCACCTCCTTTCTGAAAACAACTTCTGCTGGGCCCTGGAGAGAGAGAGAGAGAGAGAGAGAGAGAGAGAGAGAGAGAGATGAGGAGGAGGAGGAGGAGGAGGAGGAGGAGGCGGCGGCAGACCGAGTGCCAGGGGATTGGGCACGCTGCCGGCCTTTGTCTGGGCTGCCCTGCGGCCCAGGCTCAGTCCCCCGGGGCAGGCCACGTTGCCGGGCTGCTGGCGGCTCAGGGAAGGCCGCGTGGGCGGCGGGGCCTGGACAGGCCTGGGCTGGCAGCAGCCCCCAGGGACGGCCCGGCCCACTCGGGCGGGAGGGAGACACAAGCCTAGGAGGGTGGGATCAGGCAGCTCTCTATAGCAGCTGGTTTGGGGATGACCGTGTCCTTCTGAGGGCCGCTCCAGACCTGGCTCGGTGCCTCCTATGTGCCAGGAACGGCGCAGGGCCGGGGCTGCGGAGTCAGACCACACCGTGCGGTCCTGGAGCCCCACGGCCTGGGTTCAAATCCCTGCTCTGCCGTCGGACGGCTGCGTTAACCCAGCAAATCCCCACACCTTTCGAGGCCTCCATTAGCTTGTCTGCAAAATAAACCTGACGTCCTACCCCAAGTCCCCGGAGTGGAGGGGTGTCGGACAAAGAAGGGCCTCGGCATTGCTGTTCTTGTTGTTGACTCCGCCCTTGAGAAGAAGGGGCCCAACTTTTAACTCCTACGGGGGAGATACTCCATTTCAAGAAATGTTTACCGAGGGCGCGCCCGGCTGGCTCCGTCGGTAAAGCGTGCGACTCCTGCTCTTGGGGCTGTAAGTTTGAGCCCTGGGTCGAGTGTGGAGATCACTTAAAAAAAAAAAATCTTAAAAGGAATAGAAAAGAAAAAACATTTACCGAGCACCTACTGCGTGCTGGCATCTGGGCTGGACATTGGGGATACCCAGATGAAAGACCGTGAGAGAAGGGGTGTTGGGGAGACCAGGAAAAGGAAGGGAGGGGAAGTGATATATGAGGGCCTACTGTGTGCCGGGCTCTCTGCCGAGGACTGGGAATCCGGAGAGAAGCAAAGTAGCCCCTGCCCTCTCGCTGGGAAAGGGCACGGAGATCTGGAAACCAATGACTGTGACCCAGGCTCATTAGTGCTGTGATATATGGGATGCTTTGGGGCTGCCGAGCCAGCCTTGGAAGTCAGGGATGGCTTCCTGGAGGAGGTGACTGGGAATCTTGGCATTGTGGTCCAACTTATCAAGTCCCTACTATCAGAGCTCCGTCACGCTGTGGCCCTGGGCTCGGTTAAACACACCCGGGACGGGAGACTTCCCACCCGAGGAGAAATTTCCTTTTGCCATTTGCGATCAGCTCACCTTGCTCGGACCCGTTCGCGGCTCTCCCGCTGCCCCGCGTCCGGCCCGGGCCGCCTCGGCTGGTGCGTCAGTCTCCCGCTCCCTCTCCCGGCCCTCCAGGCCGCTCTCCACCCAGCAGCCAGAGCCATCTTCTGAAACATAAATCAGACAACATCAGCTCCTCGCCTGAAACCCTTCAGTGGCTCCCCGGGGGCTCTCAGGACAAAGACCAGACTCCCTCCCGCAGCCTGCAAGGCCCAGCCAGGCCTGGTGCAGCCGACCCTCCGGCCTCCCTGGGCTGCGCAAGGGGCCGCGTCCGGGCCAGATTCTCCACCTGCCCGTGCAGCCCCCCGCCCCCCCGCCTCCCGCAAATGCCCCCGTCAGGAGAGAAGCGGTGCCAGGCTATGGGGCGGTGCCATGCCCAGTGTGGTGGTGCCATCCAGGCCCGCAGCCCCTTTCCAGCTCCGTGACTCAGTTTCCCCATCAGTAAAGCAAGGGAGCTGCCCACGGGATGTCCTCCATAAGTCTCGTTCGCAGCGCTGGGCCACTCGGGCTTTCTCGAGCTCACCCCCTCAGCCCGTGGCTCCCACGATAGAGGGTTTCGCCCCCCCCTCCCCAGCCCAGAGCTGATCTCGAGAGACTAGTAAGCTGGGATCAGGTTATGGCCTCGACAGCGCGCTTGATCCCGAGGAGACACGGAGGCGCAGAAGGCGAAACGGCCCGCTCTCAGCTCGCCGCGCACCAGCCACGCCTCTCTCTGGCCGGTCGTCAGTTACCTGCGGTCACGGCAGAGAAGCTCGTGCAAACCTGGGATGTTAACCCCCGACCCAGAATCCTAGGTGCCGTTATAGGTGTAGTTTCGTTGAAAGACACAGCACCTTCCCGCGATTTGGAATTTGACGGGTGTCAAAGTGATGGTAAAAATTCCCGCCCTGCCCCTTTTCTTTCCCCAGCTGCCCGGTTCCCCGCTCCGTAGGCATGGCTGTGACTGGCCTGTCTGTCTTTCCAGAGCTAGCTGATGGCCTACAGAGGCAAGCGCTAATGTACAGAACCTGTCTCTAGAGCTGGAGGGAACTGGTCCGGGTCAAGAGTTTGCTCCCTGACCGTCGTTCAGGGCTCGCCGGGGGTCACAGAGCTCGGCAGGGGGCAGAGCCGCCCCCCATCCTCCCGCTCCCCGAGCACGGGGTGTGCCCAAATGGGAAGATTTGGGAAGCTGGCTGGGTGGCTCCGAATTCCCTGTGGAGGAGGCCCGGGATCCTGCTTCCGGAGGGCGTCTGTGTAAGAAGCAGTAAGTAGACACCAAGGAGAGGTCGAGAATGTTCTAACCGGCCACGCTGAATACCCTCAGCACCGTCCACAGAGGGAATGAAGGGAGTTGGTGCCGCGCCCTTGCAGATGAGACCGCGGGGCGGCTCAGCAGCCAGGGGCCCCATCCGTGGGGGCGGGGGTGGAGGGGCGGGTGGACCCCACTTTAGGTGGTAACAGGCTCTGTGCTAACAGCCTCGGCCTTAAAGCTGACATGCGTGAATGAGTGTTAACCTTAACATCGCTTCCTTAAGGGCCCTCATATCCCCCCCAGGTGGGTGCTGTGAACCCCACGTTACAGTTGAGGACCAACATCCCAGAGCCATGGAGTCCCTTGCCTAAGACCACATGGCTAGATTTGAACTCAGGTCTGCCCAAGATTCCCCGCCCCGTCCTCAGCAGGCGCTGGGTCTATAGTACATAACCAGCTCTGGCTCCGCCCTTTCCTGACCGTGTGGGCTCGGGCGGGCCGTTCGCTCTGGGCCCCAGGACACCTGCCGTGCCTGAGGCTGGCTCCTGGGTCTGGCCAGTCTCTTCTCAGCCCAGAGCAGACCTGCCAGCTGGGGCAAAAGGAGGGGGCAGTCTCCCCAGGGCTGAGGACACTTTCATGGGCAGATACGACCACGGACGCCCTGTGAGTTGGGCTGGGCCCCGAGCAGAGATTCACAGGCGTACCAGTCCCTGCTTGGCTGGGCGACTTCGGGCCACTGTCTTTCCCTTTCTGGGCTTCTGGTTCACGTCTCCAGGTTCTCCACGGGTGAGGTTTTGGGGGAGTGAAGTTTTTGGATGTGCCCCCCGGGGAGGTGGCCAGATTTAGGCAGGACCGGAACTGAAGATCGAGGAAGAATAGGGAGAGAGAGGCACCGACTAAATAAACAGCGTGGCCATGTGAGACGTGCCGAGAAGGCAGTGGTGCTCACAGGGGCCCCCGTAGGCGTCGGGGGTCAAGGAGGGCTTTCTGGGGCCATCCCGTCATTTGCTAGGGTTTCCATAGTGACATACCGCAGACTGGGGGCTCAAACAACAGAGATTTCTTTTCTCGCCGTTCTGGACGCTATGAGTCAAAGATCACGTCGTTGGAGGTTGGCTGCTTCTGAAGTTTCTCTCCTCGGCTTGCAGGTGGCTGTGTTCTCTCTGCGTCTTCACCGGGGCCTCCCTCCACGTGTCTCTGCGTCCTAATCTCCTCTTCTTAAAAGGACACCAGTCTGTTGGACAAGGGCCCACCCGAATAACCTCATTCAACTTTAAGTACTTCTTTAAAGACCCTGTCTCCAGACAGTCACATTCTGAGGTCCAGGGTCGGGACTTCAACCTACGAATTTGCAGTGGGGAGGAGCAGAGGGACCCAATTCAGCACGTGAGCTGAAGCCTCAAAGTCAAAAAGAAGTTAGCTTAGGGCCGCCCGGGTGAGCGTCGGACTCTTGATTTCGGCTCAGGTCACGATCACAGCACTGTGGGATCAAGCCCCATGTCGGGCTCTGTGCTGAGTGTGGAGCCTGCCTAAGATCCTCTCTCTCGGGGTGCCACCCAGGTGGACTCGCCTCAGGTCGTGATCTCACGGTTCGTGAGTTCGAGCCCCACGTCTGACAGCTCAGAGCCTGGAGCCTGCGTTGGATTCTGTGTCTCCTTCTCTTTCTGCCACTCTCTCAAAAATAAATCCACATGAAGAAATTAAAAAAAAAAAAAAAGATTCTCTCTCTCCCTCTGCCCCTGCCCCCTCACTCACTCTCTCTCTTTCTCAAACGGAAACGAAAGAAGTTAGCTTAGTAATAGGGAAAAGAGTGCTTCAGGCAGAGGGTACAGCATGGGCAAAGGGCAGGTGGCAGGAGGGAGCGTTTGGCCTAGAAGTGGTTCGGAGAGGAGCTGGCGTGGCTCGAGGGCAGGGAGGGTGTGGGGGGATGGAGTCCTGCCGCGGCTGCTTCTGCACCGCTGACTGCAGCCTTTTCCAGTCACTGGGCTCCTCGCTGGTGAAACGGGAGTAACCAAATCAGCCAGGCAGGGCCGGGGAGCCGGGAGTGAGGTCACGTAAGTCTAAGATGTCTTGTCCGATGGCAGCCCCTAGTAGGTGCTCAAAATGAGCTGTTCCTGGGGCACCCGGGTGGGCTCAGTCGGTTAAGCCTCCAGCTCTTGCTTTTGGCTCAGGTCATGATCTCAAGGTTTGTGGGTTCAAGCCCTGCATCGGGCTCTGTGCTGATGGCTCAGAGCCTGCTTGGGATTCTCTGTCTCCCTCTCTCTCTGCCTCTTGCCCTCTCTCTCTCTCTCTCAGACAAATAAGTAAACATATTTTATTTTTAATTATGTTTTATTTTGAGAGAGAGAGAGACAGAATGTGAGTGGGGGGGGGGCTGAAAGAGAGGGAGACACAGAATCCGAAGCGGGCTCCAGGCTCTGGGCTCGAACCCACGAACTGAGGGATCATGACCTGAGCCGAAGTCAGACACTTAACCGACTGAGCCGCCCAGGCGCCCCAATGAACATATTTTAAAAATGAGTTGTTCCTTTTCTCTTCCCTGCGTAGACCACTCTTCCTCTTTCTTAGCCCCTCCTCACCTGCTACCCTGATTCGTATGACCCAGCTTGAGATCCTGAGCAACAGACCCAAGAGACGCCTTGGCAACCTTGATCGTGATTCGGAGAGGCCGTCGGGGCCTCCTGGGGACCAAGGAGCAAAGGACAATTTTCTGGGGAGGTGCCTGCTTGAGTGTGGCTCAGTTGCGAGCTCTGTAAGGCCAGGCGTGGATCCTCAGCAGAATGTCTGAGCCCCCGTGACACATGGAAAGAACTCCACCCTCCCCCAGCACAACCTTGCGCTTCGTTGCCAAATAAATAGATCTTCCGCGATAGTAGCCTCCTTCCCTCGGGGGCCACTCGCTGGGTCTCTCTGCCCACGGACCCGCGTTTTCATTGGCTAAGTAGCTGTGGCAAGTGCCCACACGTTTGAGCCTCGGTTTGTATATTCGTGCTTGTATTCAACCCATTTAAAAAATTTATATAAACAGTTTAATTTAGAACAATTTTAGATTTCTAGAAAAGGCACAGCAGCACCTGGGCGGCCCAGTCGCTTAAGCATCGGACTCTTGGTTTCGGCTCGGGTCGTGATCTCTTGGCCTCGTGGGTTCGACATTAGAGCAGAGAAATGTTGGAGGTGAGGGAGCCTCCGTGTGGGCATCTAGGCAGACGGCAGAGCAGGTGCAAAGGCCCTGAGGCAGGAAGTGTCAGGGGAGTCAGAGAAACAGTCAGCGGGCTGGTGCCCAGGGTGCAGGGGCGAGTGGCGAGGGCAGATCTGTGTGGAGCACAGGCGTCGGGTGGTGCCGTGATCCAAGTGAGCCAGGTGGCCGGGGATGGCAGCCTGGCCCCGAGTGGTGAGAAGCGGGCAGATTCTAGGCTTGGTGGAGGGAGGAGCCCCAGGATTTGCTGCTGGAAGTAGGGCTAGTGCCGAAACCTTTTCATTTTCCAAAGGTAATAGAATCTCATTTCTTAAAAAAAGAAAAACAATTCATCGGGTACTCGTGTATAGTGAAAAAAAAGCCTCCTTCCTTGTCCTGCCTGCCAGCCACCGAGAGCTCCCCTCCCCAGGGGCAACCATTAGTATTTCTTGAGTATCCTTCCAGAGATGTGTGTGTGTGTATGTATACACACACACACGCACACATATATTTGTGAGGTTTCTTTCTATTTTTACACAAAATATGTTGTACAAATATTCTGCAGGTTGCTTTTTTTCTCTTATAATGGCTTTATTGAGATATAGTTTACACACTACACAGCTCAGCCATTTAAAATACAATTCAGGGGCACCCGGCTGGCTCCGTCAGTTGGGCGTCCAACTCTCGATTTCAGCTCAGGTCACGATCTCACGGTTGGTGGGATCGAGCCCCGTGTCGGGCTCGGTGCCGAGAGCGTGGAGCCCGCCTGGGATTCTCTCTCTCCTTCCTCTCCGCCCACCCCGCCCTCATGCGCATGTGCGCTCTCTCTCTCTCTCTCTCTCTCTCTCTCAAAAGAAATAAAAACCATTAAAAAATAAAATACATGGACTTTGGTCTATTCAGAGCCGTGCCGCCGTCACCATGATCCATTTTAGAACCTTCTCGTCATCCCGGAGGGGAACTCCATACCCACAAGCAGTCGGTCTTTGCTCCCCGCCTCCACCGTCCCGGGCGACCCCTCCTCTGCTTCTTTCTCTGTAGGTGTCCCTGACCTGAATGTCCTGTCCATGGAAGCAGAGGAGGCGTGGTCTTTCGGGTCTGATTTCTTTCGCTTAGTATAGTTTTTCCAAGGTTCGTCCATGTTGCGGCCTGTATTTCATTCCTTTATCACCAAATCGTATGCGATGTTACGGATCCGGCACATTTTACTGGCCGCTCCACAGCCGATCGACACGTGGGCTGTCTCCGCGTGGGGGGCTATGGCGAATGACGCCGCCACGAAGAGTCGTGTCCAAGTTTGGGGGTGTATGTTTTCGGTTACCTTCCGCCTGAGAGCGGAACGCCCGGGTCACGCGGGAACTGTCCGTTTCACCTTTGGAGCCGCTGCCAGACGGCACCATTGGACGGTCCTACCAGCGGCGCGGGTGAGGCTTCCGATTTCCCCGCAGCCTCGCCAACACTTACCTGTACGGCTTTTTGGTTCGAGCCGGTCTAAGCGCCTGCGAAACGATGTCTCGTTGTGGTTTGGATCTGCGTTTCCCTGAGGGCTAATGGTGCTAAGCATCTTCTCATGTGCTTACTGGCTGTTCGTATATCTTCTTTAGAGAAGCGTCCGTTTAGATCCTTTGACCGTTAAGACATTTTTTTAATGTTTATTTAATTTTGAGAGAGAGAGAGAGACAGAGCGCAAGCTGGGGAGGGGCAGAGAGACACAGAATCCGAAGCAGGCTCCAGGTCTGAGCCGTCAGCACAGAGCCTGACGCGGGGCTCGAACTCACAGACCGTGAGATCATGACCCGAGCCGAAGTCGGCCGCTTAACCGACTGAGCCACCCAGGCGCCCCTCTTTGACCATTTTTAATTGCATTATTTGTTGTTTCGTTATTGAGTTATAAGACTTCTTTATATATTGTAGATAAAAGTCCCTTATCAGACGTAGGATTCGCAAGTCTTTCCTTACATTTTGTGAGTTCTCTTTTCTCCTCCTCCTCCTCCTCCTCCTCCTCCTCCTCCTTATTTTTAAGTAAGCTCTGTTCCTAGTGTGGGGGCTTGAACACATGACCCTGAGATCAGTAGTCCCACACCCCTTCGACTGAGCCAGCCAGGCGTCCCTCTTCTCATTTTCTTGATGGTGTCCTTTGGAGCAGAAAAGCTTTTAATTTTTGTGAAATCCAATTTGTCTAATTTTTCTTTTTTTATTTAAAAACTTTTTTTAATGTTTATTTTTGAGAGAGAGAGAGAGCGAGCACGTGGGGAGGGGCAAAGAGAGCGGGGGAGGACACAGAATCCGAAGCAGGCTCCAGGCTCTGAGCTGTCGGCACGGAGCCCGACACGGGGCTCAAACTCACAAACCGTGAGATCATGACCTGAGCCGAAGTCAGACGCTTAACGGACTGAGCCACCCGGGGGACCCCTGTCTGATTTTTCTTCTGTTGCTTGCCCTTCTGGTATCCTATCTAAGAAACCATCGCTTAATCCGAGGTCGCGAAGATTTATCCCTGTGTTTTCTTCTAGGAGCTTGGTAGTTTTAACATTCATATTCTTCAGGTCGTTTTTCCATGAAACAGTAAAATCTATGCATAAGTAGGTCAGAACCTAAAGAACTCCTTTATTCTTTTTTTACAGCTGCGTAGTATTCGATTTTATGGGTGTACCAGAATTGACTTCCTTGGTCCTCTGTTAATGGGCATTTAGGCTGTTTCCAATATTTCGCTCTCATAAAAATACGTCAGCAAACACCCTAGAATGTGGTCGACCATTTCATACACGCGCGAGTGTCTATCAAGGAGTAGAATTGCTGGGTCCGAGGGCAATGTTTTTTGGTCTTTAATTTTTTTTTTAAGTCTATGTATTTATTTTGAGAGAGAGACAGAGAGAGTGAGCAGGAGAAGGGCAGAAAGAGAGGGAAAGAGAGACTCCTAAGCAGGCTCTGCACTGTTCGATGTGGGGCTCGAACTCACGAACTGTGAGATCATGAGCTGAGCTGAACCTGAGAGCTGGAGGCTTACCCGACTGAGCCGCCCCGGCACCCCTGTTTTTTGGTCTTTAGTAGCTCCCCCTCCCCGGCTCCTGGCAGCAATGTCTAGAATACGAACCATTCGTTAATAACCATGGTTACCGTATACGGAGTGCTCACTCTATGCTGGGATCCCCTCACGACGACAGTGATGGTCAGATTTAAATCCGCAGTTTACAGTGACCTAAGGCCGTATGGTCCGTCCACCTCCGGACCCTGCCAGCTCCCCTCCTGCCGTCCTATCCCCCTGTGCCTCCGGAGTGCCTCCAGCCCCTTCCAGAATGATTGCTGGAAAAATGCCAACTCTGCACGCGGTCCCTGGAAGACCTCTTTCGAAGGCCGCGCTTACTCGTGCAGAAGGCGAAAGACTCCAGTCACTAGGAAGTCTCAAGTAGGCGCCTGCTGTATGCTTGGCACCGTCCCAGAAGTGCAGAGCGGCCTTTGACCTCCGGCTGCATCCCTCCTTGTAAGGAAGGGAGCTAAGGCCCAAAGACGGCCTTTGGGAGACGCCGTCTGACTCAGGCGTTCTGAGGTCTCGCTTTGGGTCAGGCAAATGCGGGCTCGGTCCTGATTCCGTCCCATATCACTCCGGGCAACCCACTTCCCTTCTCGGTGCCTCAGTGTCCTCATCTGTAAAATGACCTCATTCATCGTACCCACTGGCCTATCCAGATACACTCATTACCCTGGTCGGCAAGGCACTATAGGAAATCGAAGTCAAGAAGTATGGCTGGGAACCGGGGAAGTCTTCATGGGGCCGGGGGCGTGGGTGGAGGGCGTTGAATGAAACCTGGAGGAGGGGAGCCGGGTGATGGCCTTCCAAGCAGAGGGAACGGCGCGCGCCCAGGCACAGAGGCAGGACGGCCCCTGGTCTCATGCGGAAGGGCGGCGGCCCGGACCGCTGGCGGCAGGTTTCTGCTGGGGCCGGAGGGAGGAGATGCAGCTGGGACTAGGTCCAGGGACCTTGAGTCCAGATGCGGGTATCGGGTCTCATTTGACGAGCAGTAGGGAGCCAAGGCGTTGCTGGCAGCCCCGCAACTTGGGCTGCCTCCCCGGGGGCAGGATTCCCCCGAACCTCATTTCTTCTTGAAAACAGCCTGGACGAGTGTTTAAGAATGAGAGTTCGGAAGTCAGGCTGCCTGGGGTGGTCTCTGACCCAGCCACTTATGAGCTGTGTGACCTTGCTCAGGTCACTTAACCTCTCTGGCCTTTAGTTTCTTCAACTCTGAAAGGGAGCTGTTCATGCTTTCTAGGGGGCCAGTGAAGAGCAAACGAGTGGGCGCCTGGCCGGCTCAGTCGGTAGAGCATGCAACTCCTGATCCTGGGGTTGTAAGTTCGACCCCCACGTTGG